>CAUYRH010099843.1:0-21352 GCA_963574655.1 Perodicticus potto | reverse complement strand
TTTCTCTTTTGTCTTATGATTTTTTTTGAGGTGAAATTTAAGTTTTTGTGTGAGTAGTACTATTATACCTATCTTGAGTGTCTTGCTTGTACTGTATCACATCATACCTTTGTTTAATTCTTAATAAACTGTTCACTTGTAAAAAAAAAAAAAAAAGAATCTCAGAGGTAGAGAATAAAGCTCTTAAGTTAACACAGTCAGTTAAAGAGGCAGAAAAGTTATAGAAAGCTGAATGTTCCATCAGAGAATCATGGGACATCATGAAGTCTTCAAACATACCAATTATAGGTATCCCAGAAAAGGAAGAAGAACACCCCAGAGAAATGGAAGCCCTACTGGAGGATATGACAAATGAATACTTTCCAAGTATTACCAAAGTATCCAACACAATCCTTTCAAGGGGAGCTTCAACCCCATTTCATCTCAACTCAAAGAGAGCTTCTCCAAGACCCATTGTCATCAACCTGTCCAAAGTCAAGATAAAAGAGAAAATTCTGCAAGCCCAGCCAGGACTAAGTGCCAGTTGACATACAGAGGCAGATCCATCAGGATGACAGGAGACTTCTCAAATGAAAACTTTTCAAGCCAGAAGAGAATGGTCATCCACCTTCAACATTTTTAAACAAAACAATTTCAGCCCAGAATTCTGAATCCTGCTAAACTAAGCTTCAAAACTGATGGAGAAATCAAATCTTTTCTGGATATGCAAACACTCAGGAAATTCATCACAAGACCAACTCTACAGTAAATACTTCAACCTGTTCTCTACACTATCACAATGGACCAACAGCAAAGTAATCACCCAGAAATTACGGGTCATAACTTAGCTTCCACAATGATGCAAAGAAACTAAACAATGAACTTTGACAAAATAAGATGACTAGAACTCCACCATTTTTTGCCATATTTTTGTTGAAGTTGAGTTCTACCTTTATCGCCTTGTGGTCTGAGAAGATACAAGGTATAATGACTGTTCTTTTAATTTTGCCATTTTTGATGATTGGATAGAAAAGCACAAGCCATCTATATGTTGTCTGTAGGAAACACATCTAGCCTCAAAGGACGAAACAAGACTCAGGGTGAAGGGATAGAAAACAATATGTCAGGCAAATGGAAATCAGAAGAAAGGAGAGGCCACAATCTTATTTTCAGATACAAGTGTATTTAAAGCAACATAAGTAAAAAAAAGAGAAAGATGAACACTTCATATTGGTCAAGAGTACATTACAAGGGACATTTCAATTCTAAATATTTATGCAGCCAACTTAAATGGTCCTGGACTTATGAAACAGACCTTAATTGGTCTGAGCAGTATGATATAAAACCATAATAGCAGGGGACCTTAACATCCCCCCCTTACAGAGTTAGACAGATCTTCTAAACAGAAACTAAACAAAGATATAAGGTACTTAACTGTGACACTACAACAACTGTGCTTAATAGACATGCACAGAACGTCCCCAAAACTAAGGAATGTAGGTTCTTCTCGTCAGCCCATGGAACATTTTCCAAAATTGATCACATCCAAGGATGCAAATCCAACCTTGATAAAATTAAAAGAATTGAAAGATACCTTGTATCTTTTCAGACCACAAGAAAATAAAGATGGAACTCAACTCCAGCAAAATACTTTATTCCCAACAAATAATCTTATGCTGAATGACAGCTGGGTCAAGAAAGAGATAAAAGAAGTAATCATTAACTTCTTCAAACATAACAACAATGAAGACACAAGCTACCAAAACCTGAGGGACACTCCAAAAGCAGCTAAGATAGAAATGTATTGCATTACATGCCTACATGTGCAGAAAGAGACCACATCAACAACGTAATGAAACATCTTAAAGAAATGGAAAAGGAAGAGCAAGCTAATCCCAAACCTAGCAGAAGAAAAGAAATCCGTATTTAACAATAGATACTGGGAGAACTGGATAACTACATGTAATAGACTGAAATTGCACACATAACTTTTGCCACTTAAAAAAATTGACTCAAGATGGATAAACGATCTAAATTTAAGACATGAAATGATTAAAACTTAGAAGAAAGTATGAGACAAACTCTTTTTTTTTTGAGACAGAGCCTCAAGCTGTCACCCTGGATAGAATGCTGTGGCATCACAGCTCACAGCAACCTCCAATTCCTGGGATCAAGCAAGTCTCCTGCCTCCGCCTCCCAAGTAGCTGGGACTACAGGTGCCCGCCACAATGCACGGCCATTTTTTGGTTACAGGCATCATTGTTGTTTGGCTGGTCCGGACTGGACTCGAACCCGCCAGCTCAGGTGTACGTGCTGGCGCTTTAGCCCATTGAGCCACAGGTGCTGAGCCGAGAAAAACTCTTAGTGACGTCAGACTGGGGAAAGATTTTATGATAAAGACTTCAGAAGCAATCACAACAAAAATGAACAAAAGGGACTTAGGCTGAAAAGCTTCTACACAGGTAAGGACACAAGTAAAGGAAAAAACAACCTTCATAATGGGAAAAGATGTTCACATGGTATGAATCTAACAAAGGTTGATAACTAGGATGTACAGAGAACTCAAATTAATCAATAACAACAAAAAAGATAACAATCCTATCTATTATGAACAGAGCCTTCTCTGAGGAAGACAAATGGCTAACACACATATGAAAAAATGCTCATTTTCCCCAATCACAAGAGAAATGCAAATCAAAACCACCCTGAGAAATCACCTAACCCCAGTAAGATTTGCCGACACCACAAAGTCCCAAAGCTGCAGATGCTGGCACAGATGTGGAGAGAGGGCAACACTTTTAGACTGTTGGTGGGAATGCAAACTAACACAGACTCTTTGGAAAGAAGTATGTAGAATCCTCAAAGAACTCAAATTAGACCTCCCATTAGATCCCATTATACCACTACTAGACATCTACCCAGAAGGAAAAAAAAATCATTCTATAAAAAAGACATTTGCACTAAATTATTTATCACAGCTCAATTTACAATTGCCAAGATGTGGCAACAACCTAAATGCCCACCAACCCAGGAATGGATAAACAAGCTGCAGTATATGTATAACACAGCATACTATTCAGTCATAAAAAGTATGGATACTTCCTATCTGTTGTATTAACCTGGATGAAGTTGAAACACATTCTTAGTAAAGTATCACAAGAATGGGAAAGAAAATATCCAGTGTACTCAATACTAATATGAAGCTAGTTGAAGCCATGATCTAATAAATACCCACACAAGAGAAAAACTCAATTCAATTCAAGTTGGTGGCAATGAGTGAGGGTGAAAAGGGGAGGAGGGGAGAGAAATGTGTACTCCCACTTAATGGGCACAATGTAAGGATGTTTGGCACGCCTTTGGGTGCAGGACAAAACTATTAAGAGGGACTCTACTTAAAAAATGCAAATGTTGTAACCTAGTTGTTTGTACCCTCACATTAACCTGAAGTTTTAAAAAGGAATTTCTGGGTAATCTGCCCTATGGGAGAAATTGGGTAAACATACATGATTGTATAACAGCTGCTTTTACAACAGCTGATTATTAAGTCAGACCTGCTCAAATAGAAATTTTGAGGCTTTTGTCAGAATTAAGGAGAGCTCGTTTATCTTTGCTTCAGTTTTTTTACAAGGTTTACAAAGATACAGGGAAGTTGTGACCATACGTTAAATCACAATCTTATTCAACACCCTGGAAATTCTCCCTCTACCTGAACATTTGCCTCTATCTGCAGCCTATTTTCTCTATCTCAGCACACAGCTGCATTCCCCTACAAGGTGAGTCTTTGCTACTATGTTTTCCTTCCCGAAACCTGCTTTTTCCTCCTTTTCCTTCCCTTTTGTAATTCCATGTCCTACACAGTTCATTTTAAATGCTCTGAACAAAAGGCTTTCCAAATCCTCCATTATCCAAATTCATTCTTCTCCCCCAGAGTTCTACAGTAAAATACTTGTACCTTCAGTGGCGTGCTTATTCCATTTTACCTGAAATTATAGAGAATTGTTAAAAGAGGGATAGTAAGATACTGGAAAGGATATAGGATTTGCAAATACAAAGCAGGTTTCAGCTCTTGAAATTCTAGCTAAAAAATGTTGGGCAAGCTACTGAGTCTTTTTGAATCCTAGTTTTCTTCTCTTTAAAATAGACACATTACCTTGATGGTTTTTGTGACAGGGAAATGAAATAGTACATGTAAGGAGCCTTACAAAATTCCTATTATTTGTTGAGTGATAAATATAAGTTATTAATAAAAATATGGGAAGTTTAGGCTTGGCGCCTGTAGCACAGTGGTTACAGGCCCAGCCATGTACACTGGGGCTGGTAGGTTCAAACCCAGCCCAGCCCAGCTAAACAACAATGATAACTGCAACAAAAAAGAGCCAGGCATTGTGGCAGGCACCTGTAGTCTCAGCTGCTCAGGCGGCTGAGGCAAGAGAATCACTTAAGCCCAAGAGTTTGAGGTTGCTGTGAGCTGAGATGCCACAGCACTCTATCAAAGACAACATTGTGAGACTGTCTCACAAAAAAAGGGGGGGGGGAGGGAGGAGGCTTTTTTTTTTTACAACTTTCTGTGTGTTTTTACAGTGTTTCAAAACTGTATCTGCTTCAGAAGTGCTTGTAGAACAAAGAAATATTTCCTGTGACATATTTTTAAGTTTCTATTATCTCTATATAGCTGCCACAGTAGTTCATACAATTCTTCTAAATGAATCAAATACAATTGTCTGATAAGTTAACCAGGAGGTACAATGTTGATAACAATTGTTCCAGGCCATTTAATTTCTATATCAAGATAGCTGCTCCATGAGACAACTTTTGGAAGTTATTTACTAAATTGCATCTCTCTTGAGAATACTTTGTGCACTGAGCACTGTACTTGGAGGGTGGCAATGATTATCACTACCAGTTCATAGTTAATGAATGCTAATATGTGCCTGGCTCTATGCAAAGGTGACTTATATAAACTACACCAAAAATAATCTTACAGGGTAGATAGTATTATATCATCTTCATTTTTCAAAAATGATAATGAAACCCATACAGACAGAATAACTAACCCAAGGGTATAGAGGTACACGTGCAGATGCTGTCCTCAGAGCTAGCCAGACTGAGTCACCAAATTCACCATTACTACTATGTCATGTGAGAGTTTTTCTTAGAGTTTATGCTCTGATTGCATCAAGTCAATCAATGCAGTGTAACACATGCCCTAATCCAGGGAACTCTTAGGCAATGTAGGGCACATAGGTGATGCTATCTGAAGAACAATTGATATGCTAGTCTTTCTGCTTTATTTTTTTCCACTTATTTCCTTGATTATCATTTCATAACTAGCTATCAATAGGGTTTCTCCTAGCTTTCTCATTGAATTATTATGATTCAGTTAGCAAGGAGTCTCAAACAAGAGGCAAAGTACCAGCCTGTGATCAAGATTACTCATTGGCTATCTCAGCTTGACTGTTATAGGCATATATGAAGGCTACTAATCTGTGGACATTGATTTTGTATCCTGAGACTTTATTTCTTGATCACTTCTAAAAACTTTGTATTTGAGTTGTAGTTGACCACGGATCTTACTGATCGGAGACGCAGAGGCAGAACTGCACACAAAATGATTATGAATGAAAGGAAGATTGGTGCTTGCTTGGGCACTCAGTGACAACACATATTTATTGGGTGGTTTTATACACACTGATCAAATAAAAGTATAGAAATAGAAAAAGGAACGAATAATGATGAAACAGCAGAAGCTACCATGAAAATTCTTTATTCAGCACAGATGTTTCTGGATACATATATAGTTGATCTAAATTGAACACACTTTCTCAACATTTTGCTGCAGGCTTAACCACAACGATGTCTGGCTGTCTGTTCTGTTTGGTTAGTTCCTTAAAACTTGAATAATGACCATTTTCTAAAAAGAGAATAGGACAGAGTACCTCTTCTTGTAACCTCTGCAAGTGCCCAACCCTCTGCTTCACCCTGCAAAGCCCTCCGGTTCTTTCCTTTCTGTGAACATCTAACTGATTGTTCTTACTAGCCTGGGCATGTCCACAGAGAAAGAAGTTTTTCCATCTTAGGGCAATGTTCCTAGGGGAGCACCTGAGGCCATGTCACTTGCTTAGGTTGGAGGGTCTGTACCCCTCCATTGAGTCCCTGGAGTTTTCCAGGTATAAGATCATGTCATCTGTGAAGAGCAAGAGTTTGATCTCCTCTGGCTCCATCTGAATACCCTTGATCTCCTTCTCTTAGCTGATTGCATTGGCTAGGATTTCCATCATTATGTTGAATAACAGTGGAGATGGGGGCATTCTTGTCTGGTTCCAGTTCTAAGGGGAAATGCTTCGGTTTTACTCTATTCAGTATGATATTGGCTTGTAGGGTCTGTTGTAGAGACCTCTATCAGTTTAGGAAATGTCCTACTTAAGCCTATTTTCTTAAGTGTTCATGTCAGAAAAGGATGCTGGATTTTGTAAAAAGCCTTTTGTGCATCATTTGCAAGAATCATATGGTATTTGGTGTTATTTATGTGGGGAATTACATTTATGGATTTACATATGTTCAACAAACCTTGCATCTCTGGAATAAAACATGCTTGATCATGATATGTAATTTCTTAAATGTTAGCTTATTCTGATCGCTAGAATCTTATTGAATATTTTTGCATTGATATTCATAATGATATTAGCCTATTGTTTCCCTTTTTCTTGGGAAATTTCCTGGTTTTGGAATCAGGGATATGTGCTTCATAGAACGTGTTAGGGAGGATTTCTTCCTTCTCTATGTTTTGGAATAGATTATGCAACATACATGCTAGTTCCTCTTTGAAGGTTTGATTTAATTCTTGTGTGAAACCATGTTGTCCAGGGCTTTTCTTTTTCGGAAGATGCAATTTTATTGCTTGATATGGATCAATTCAAAATTTCTTTTTTTTTTTTTTAAGAGACAGAGTCTCACTTGGTCACCCTCGGTAGAGTGCCATGTTGTCACAGCTCACAGCAACCTCCAGCTCTTGGGCTTACATGAGTCTCTTGCCTCAACCTCCCAAGTAGCTGGGACCACAGACACCTGCCACAACGCCTGGCTATTTTTTGTTGCAGTTTGGCCAGGGCCAGGTTTGAACTGCCACCCTTGGCATATGGGGCCAGCACCCTACTCACTGAGCCAGAGATGCTTTCCCAATTCAAAATTTCTAATTACTTCTGGTTGAGTTTAAGAAGGTGATTTGTTTCTGGGTATTGGTCCACTTCCTCTACATTTTCAAATTTCTGTGTATAGAGGTTTTTGTAGTAATAGTTGAGGATCTTTTGTATTTCTGTGAGATCTGTTATTTACTTCTTTTCATTTCTGACTGAGGTTATTAGAGATCTCACTTTTCTGATTCTGGTTAGTCTGGCCAAGGGCTTATCAATTTTATTAATCTTTTTAAAGAACCAAGGTTTTGTTTTGTTAATCTTCTGAATAATTCTTTTTTTTTTTTTTTTTTTTTTACTTATATTAGGGGGTCTTTTTATTCATATTGCCAATTTATCCTCCAAAAAGTTTATTTCAATTCACTCTTTTTATTTCTGTACCATTGAAAAAATATTTGTTTTGTGCCTACATTTTGCTAGGCACTATGGACACAAGCGTCACAAAGGAAACAGACACAGTCCCTGCCCTCAGAGCACACGGTCTCAGGAAGGCAGACACCCACCCCCACACCACACAAGTCCGTTCCAGGCTGAGGGAAGCCGAGAAGCAACAGCACCATCACGGGAATGTCAGAACCTGCCAGTCCGAAGGGTCTGAAGAGTGTTCATGAGAAAGCAGGGTTTGGGGACAGACACAACGGCTTTCTGTTGTCCCTCAGGTGAAACCTGGCTGTGAAGAGCCCTGCATCCAAAGCAGAGGGAATAGTGTGGACATGGCACCTGAGAGGGGCAGCGACATGGACTTCCGTGCTCTCCCGCCCTGGCCAGACCGACACTCCACCGTCATGTGCTAGAACCGTCAGCTGCCAGTCAGAGCCTTGAGAACTAACAGCTGAATAACGCACCGTAATCACAAAACCCATGGAACCAAGTTACCCTGCACAGGGAATGAATTTTCAATCTACTCCAGAACTTTTGAGCAAACAATGCTGCGCCTCATACTTGAAAGGACGTAATTGGCCAAATTCGTTGTTTAGTATCTGCTGCTTGGACTATCTGCACGCCCACAGACAGCAAAACACAGAAAAATTCCTAGCCCTTAATAAGTAACACGCTAAGGCTGAGCGACTGAAAAGTGTTTAAGGTTTGTCAGAGAAGCTTCATATTCATATTTTATTTAACACAAAAAAGCATAAATGTTACTTAAATGCCTACTCTGAAGAAAAGGCTATTCCCATCATCTTTTCAATGACTACAATTAGGCAAGTTTTCCTTATGCCAACATGGGTTTTCTTTATATAATCTTCCACATGAATAAAAGTTAAAATCAGAGTTTTAGCAATATATTTTTTAAAAGTCCAAAGTCAGAAGACATCGAGTATTCCTTTTGCAGTTTTGCTTTTTTTTTTTTTTTTTTTTTAAAGAGAGAGGGTCTTACTGTATTGCTCTGGCTGGAGTGCAGTGGCATCATCACAGCTCAGGGCAACCTCAAACTTCTGGGCTCAAGCAACTAGCCCTAGCCCCCTGTGTAGCTAGGACTATAGGTGTGTGCCACCACACCCAGCTAATTTTTTCCTATTTTTGTAGAGATGGTGGTCTCATGATGTTGCTCAGGCTGGTCTTGAACTCCTGGGCTCAGGCGATCCTCCCACGTCAGCCTCCCAAAGTGCTAGGATTGCAGGTGTGAGCCACTATGCCCAGCCCAGTGTTTTTATTCATCCATGTAAATAGACAAATTATCATAATTTGAAGGATACTTCTTTAAAAGTTAATTAGACTATTAAAAAACTGTACAGAAAGTTTGTATGACAAAATTATGTCCCCAACATGATTAGGTTCCTCAGTAACAGAAATAAGAAACTCAAAAGGGTCCCTGCTCTGCAGAGAAAGGCGACAAGCTGCGAGTCACGAGTGTGAAGGGCCGGTCGCGTGTCCCTATCGTTGTTCCCTGTCCAAAAGGAAGTGCCCATCACAATGTACTGTTTATTCTGTATGAAACACCATTCTATCCACCTCAAAAGGTTTGTTTTCTGCTCTAAGATAAAGAAAAGGCCATATCCCTAAGACATACTTAGAGAAAAGTATCTCAACAGAAGATCCAACGTCTTCCCTCCTTTACTGTCCTTCCTGAAGCTCACCTGGACGTTCCAGAGCAATTTTCTTAGCATTTCATTGTTGATTATCCTGTTCTAAAGTAGAATTCTTCAGCAGCACATGATATAAAAGACACAGGCTAAAACAGGCCTCACAAATACACATTGGACTAGGGATATCTGAAATACGACTTTCTAGTCCACTATTTTTCCTGATGACTAACTAAATTTAAAAAAAAAATGGAGGTTGTTTTGTTTTGTTTTTAGAGACGGAGTCTCATTTTGTCACCCTTAGTAGAGTGCCATGGCATCACAGTTCATAGCAACCTAAAAATGGAGGGTTTTTTCACATCAACAGCATGTGAAGCCCATTCTCATGACACAGTCATTGAAACTTCTCATTCCGTGTGGGAAAGTTTCATTTCTTCCCTTCATTTTGCAGAATAATTTAGGTTCCCACCTTGGGCACGATCCACCAAATAGAGTAAGACCACAGATAAAAGTGAAAAAGAGATGCAGGCAATGAAGAAAATCTCTAAGAACAAATATCTTCGTGTATCCAGTATCATTCCAGCAACGATAGAAATGATGGCCAGCCCGAGATTCTGAATGGACTGCATGAAGCCATATGCAGTTCCCAACTGATGTTCAGGAACTACAAATGCCACCTTTGGCCACAATGCACAGGTGAGCAATGAATAGGACAGTCCCAAGAGACACATAGCAATCCAAGGGTTCCACAGCGTGAAGGCCAGCATCATGTGGGACACAAGTGTGGTCACCACTGCACACAGAACCCAGATGACGTCCTTCCCTGTTTTATCCACCAGGAGCCCAAATACTGGGGACATGGGAGCTGATATGACATACACAACACTGTTAATTGCTCTTGCTGCCTGGGAAGAAAGTCCAAATTTCTCTGTAAAGAAAACTTTCCCAAGGCCAATGAAAGGGGACACAGCAACATAATAGCAGACACAAATGATACGTATGAGCCACAGGGGTAAGGAGAAATCCTTCACATCAGTTAACTTAATAACTTCACCCGTTTTTCCTTGTTCTTTGTGAAGGATTCTCTCTGCTCTCTGATCCAAGTAAGCAAGGGCCAAGGCACAGATGAGTGAAAGAAAACACGTTATGCCCCCAATCATGAGTGTGACCCCCCAGGGTTGTGTGACCGGCAGAGCACAGCGAAGCTTCCATCTTAGAATACAACCATCCCATGAGGTTCATGTTTACTGTACTTCCAATTCTAGCCATGCTAAGCTGGAGTCCAAACACCAGGTTTAGTTCTTTGCCTTTAAACCAACTCACAGCATATGTATTCTGGGCAACTGCTAAGGACTCCCCACCAATCCCAAACATAAACCTCCCAAATTCCATCAGCCAAAAAGCATTAAATATTCCACCCAGAGCAAAAACAACCTGTCCAATGCAAACAAAGCAGCTAAAAATAATTGTGCCACATCGTATTCCAAATACTCGGTCTATCAAAAAGCCACCAAGGAAACACAACACTACATTGGGCCAACAATACCAGGCATACAGCAGCATGAACTTCGTGGTATTCACCTGCATGTTCCATTTAATCTGAGTCTGAAGGGCAGCAGGATTATCATAGCAAAAATAGCTGCCAAAGCCCAGGAAGCACATCAGCAGCAGCACCACGAGCCGGTGCGCCAGGTGGCCAGGGTCGCACAGGGCCGGCAGCGGCCGCGGGGCCGCGGGGCTGTCCCTGCCATCCCCAGCGCCCGCCAGCAGCGCTTGCGCTTCTTCTTCCTCCTCCTCCATCGCGCCCACCCGAGACCAAGAGGCCAAATTGCAGGGGCACGTCAGGAACCTGGCAGGAAGCGACGAGACCAGAGCCGGGCCCCCTTCTTAATAATTCTTATCATCTCATTTAACACTGCTCTGATTTTGGTTCTTTTCATATGCCAGGTTTGGGGTTAAATTGCTTCCTTTGCCAGTTGCTTGAGATGATTCATTAGATTTTTTTTTTTTCTTTTGAGACAGAGTCTCATTTCCTGGTTTTGGAATCAGGGTGGTATGTTCTTCATAGAACGTGTTGGGGAGGATTTCTTCCTTCTCTATGTTTTGGAATAGATTATGCAACATACATACTAGTTCCTCTTTGAAGGTTTGGTTTAATTCTTGTGTGAAACCATGTTTTCCAGGGCTTTTCTTTTTTGGAAGATGCAATTTCAGTGCTTGATATGGATCGATTCAAAATTTCTTTTTTTTTTTTAAGAGACAGAGTCTCACTTTGTCACCCTTGGTAGAGTGCCATGGCATCACAGCTCACAACAACCTCAAACTCTTAGGTTTACACAATTTTCTTGACTCAGCCTCCCAAGTAGTTGGGACTACAGGCACCCACCACAACACCTATTTGGGGGTTGTAGTTGTCATTGTTTGGCAGGCCAGGGCCAGGTTCAAACCCACCAGCTTCAGTGTATGTGGCTGGCGCTGTAGCTGCTGAGCTACAGGTGCCAATCCAATCCATTAGCTTGTTCATTTGTTCTCATTCTGTTTTATGGATGAAAGCATCTAATGCTATAAATTTCTCATAGAACTGCCTTTGCAGTATCCCACAGGTTTTGATAGCTGGTGGCTTCATTATCATTTTGTTCAAGCATGCTAATGATATCCCTCTTCATTTCACTCTTAATACAGCAGTCATTTAGCATAAAGTTATTTAATTTCCATGACTTTATGTGGGATTTTTGTGGTTTTTGAGTTCAATTTTTATTCCATGATTGTTTAAGAAGATACAAGAATAATTTTTATTCTTTTACATTTGTTGAGGTTAGATTTGTGCCCTAAGGATGATCAATTTCGGAGGATGATCCATGGGGCTTATGAGAAAAATGTGTGTTCATTTTTCTTAGGATGAAATGTTCTATACGTATCTGTTAAGTCCATTTTTTCTAGGGTCATGTTTAAGTGCATTTTCTAGGGTCTTGTTTAGTTTTTTCTTAGAAAAACTAGGGGTGTTAAAATCTCCAACTATTATGGTACTGGAAGTGGGTGTCAATGGGGTGTTAAAATCTCCAACTATTATGGTACTGGAAGATATATTCTTCAGAACTTTTAGGGTTTGTTTTAGGTAGCAAAGAGTATTGAGATGGGTGCATGAATGTTAATTATGGACATCTTTTCATGTTGTATGCTTCCCTTGATCAGTATGTAGTGTCTGTCCTTGCCATTACTTATTTTTGTTGGTTTAAATCCAATTGTACATCCAAATAAGATTGCAACCACTGATTTTTTCTGATTTCCACTTCCCTGGAATATTGTTTTCCATCTCTTCACCTTGTGCCTTGTTTTATCATTAGAGGTTAGGTTTTTTTCTTGGCAGTACCAGATATTGGGCTTGAGCTTTTGCATCCAGTCAGCCAGCCTATGCCTCCTTAGTAAGGAACTCAAGTCATTCACATTCATTGAGAGAATGGATAGTTATGGCGGTTTTGGTCATCTCATTTTGCAGAGGTCCAAAGCTTAGTTTTAACTCTTCTGTCATTGTGGAAGTTAAGTTAGGCTTTGTTCTAGAATGGGTCTGAAAAATCCCTGTCTAGGGCGGTGCCTGTGGCTCAAAGGAGTAGGGCACTAGCCCCATATGCAGGAGGTGGTAGGTTCAAACCCACCCTGGCCCCTCCCCCCAAAAATCCCTGACTAGTTGTCGAAAATTTCCTCAACAATTACATGTCAGTAAAATATCTGATTTATCTCCATCACAAATAAAACTTAGTTTAGCAGGATACAGGATCCTGGGCTGAAAATTGTTTTAAGAAGGTTAAAGGCCAGTGACTACACTCTTCTGGCTTGAAAAGTTTCAGCTGAGGCTGGGTGCCTGTAGCTCAGTGGTTAGGATGCCAGTCACATGCTCCAGGGCTGGTGGGTTTGAACCTGGCCCAGGTCTGCTTAAAAAAAAAAAAAAATTGCTGGGCGTTGTGGCTCGCACTGGTAGTCCTAGCTACTAGGGAGACTGGAGCAAGAGAATCACTTGAGCCCAAGAGTTGGAGGTTTCTGTGAGCTGTGACACCATGGCACTCTACCAAGGTTCACAAAGTGAAACTCTCTCTCAATTAAAAAAAAAAGAAAAAGTTTCACCTGAAATATCTACAGTCACCCTGATATTTATCCCTTTGTAGGTAAGACTTTTCTTACAGATGGCCACTTGCAGGATTTTCTCCTTCATATTAACTTTGGCAAAGTTAATTACAATGTGTATAGAAGATGCTTTATTTGGATTTAGTTGTGCTGGGGTTCTGAAAATATCTACTATTTGTATTCCTGTGTCTCTCACAATGCTTGAGAAATTCTTCACCATAATGTCATAGCATCAGTGCTTTTCAGACCATCCTCTTTCCCTTCAGGAACCCCTATAATTTGAGTATTTAATATTTTGGAGTAATCCCCTAACCTCTTAGTGAATATTCTTTTTTGTTGTTATTCTCTTTTCTTTTTTCCCCCTTTTTCAATGTTTGGGATAGTTCCAAACTTTTATCTTCAATTTATGTAATTCTTTCTTCTCCATGCACTACTCTACTACTGAGGCTTTTTACTGTGTTTTGACGCTCCTCAAATGCCTTTTTCAATTCCTTAAGCTCTGCTATATCTTTTCTCTTTTTGTCCAGATCCTTGGTGACTTTTTTCTTTAAATTCACTAATTTCTTGAGACAACTTCTGGACAATTTGTTTTGATTTCTATTTCCATCTTCTTTTCATTTCCACTCATTTGCCACCCATATTCTGAATTCTGCTTATGACATTTCAACAATTTCTCTATAGATCATATTTTCTGCTGCATCTCCATTTTAATCTCTTGGGAGAATTGATTTGATTGATTTGCTCTGACTTTTCATGTTGCCAAAAATCTTCTGTTGGTTCTTCTACTTGAGTATTTTCAGGGTTTTTTAATATTAATTACACTTTTAATTGAAATGTTAGATTGTCTCTCAATAGTTTGAGAGATAATCTAATTGGTTACATTTAGGGAGCAGTGCACAGACCTATTTGGCAACTAAAACTGGTAGGGTGAGACCAGATCTGGAGGCCCCAGGAAGTGGAGCTTACCACCCCTTTGCCCATGAGTTGGAGCTTGTGCTTGTGGCCTTTCCCTCAGAGCCTCACTAAGCTCCCTCTCAGGGCTACAGTGAGTCTCTGAGGATCGGGGTTGCTTAGATAGTGCAAACTGCTCCTATCCTGGTGTCAGCCTGTCCACCATTCAGTTTAAAGGAGTTGCAGTATTTTGCTTGAGTTTCTGCTATATAAAGTTTAAAACATTGGCAGCTACACTTCTGCTGCGAACAGCTGGAGGAGAGGAATTCACAGATGGACTCACTGTTCCTGCCTATCATGGTGCAAATATCTCTTGCAGAAACAAATTCAAATTAGTGAACCTGCAGCACCAGTCAGAGGTGGCTAGAGAATAAAAATCTGCAGACAGTTCTGACCAAGCATTCCAATCGAACTTGCTCCAGCAACGTAAGCAACCCTGGCAGAAACAAGTTCAGGGAAGCTGTAGTCCTTCCCACCCTACCCCCACCCCCACCAGAGTATTAGCTGTGGACTAGATAAAATACAGTCATCAGCCACAGGTGAGGAGGGGGGTATAGTTCCTGAACCTTCCCAGTGGGGGTCATTCTGGGCTAGGCCTGTCTCTCTCCAAGTTGGAAGGAGGAAATCCAAGGGTTGAAGGGAGTCACTAGGAACAGACAGTAGGCAGCGGCTCCACAAAGGGCCAGGGAAATGTCTCCCCTAGCAGAAGAGACTGTACCTACCCACACCAAAGTTAGGACTACAGTGCCTCTGTTTCCTCTTCCAGCAAGAGGAGGCTCAGTTCAGTGGCCCTCACAATGCAGAGGTCTCTCAGAGATCTCACCAGATACACAGGTATCTTCATGGGGCAGTCTGTCAAGGAACCAGAGACAGGGGAGGATGGGTTGTTGGCTCCAAACTACAGAGAGAAAATTTGTTCACTTTTGTGCTAAGCAGGATGGAAACTCAGAAGTAGAAATTCTGAGATGCAGGGGAACTGGGAGCTCTGTGCCGTGGGGTGAGGTTTGAGGTCCTTTGTTCCATGTTTGCTTGCTCCCAGTTGGGGAAGGGGTCTCCTGTTCCCTAGGGCACCAGGCACCTTCAGTCTAGTTGCTCTGTACCTGATCTCTGTTCTCTTTCTCACCCTCACAGTTTGTCTCAGTACACTTGATTTCTTCTCCGTATGTTCAACTCTCCAAGTTCACTTCAGTTCAACATTTTTCCTTCTGGACAGGAGCATCTGTTGGAAGTTGCATCTAGTCAGCCATCTTGCCCCTGTATATTCTTTTTGTTACTCTTTTCTTTTGTTTTCTTTTTTGATCAACATAATTTAAGTGTGCTGTGGAATTTTATAGATTCAAGTGCGCTGTGAGAATTAAAAAAGTTTGAAAATCAATGTTGTAAATAACTGAGAGTTGACCAGGCCTTAGAAATCATGTTTTCTTCCTTTAGTACACTATAGATACAATTCAAGGGTATTATCACCATTTAGCCACAGTGCTAATTATGTATATTGCCTTCAAAATAGTCCTTTGAGCTAGTATTACCCCCACTTTACAGGAAAAATGGAATATTAGAGAGATTAAGGGACTTGCCAAAGTCCCTCAGATAGCACAATAGGGAAGCAAACTTTAATCTTCAACTCCAACCAAGGCTTCCCAAAATACCCCACAGAACAATTTTTTTCATAAACCAGCATGAATACTAAACCAGAGTGGGAATGATGGGGAGTTGAGAAAATAAGTCACACAAGAGACATAGAATACACAAAAGACAAAAAGATGGGATTGGTAGGTCTGGTGCAGCTGATGACAGCAGCCGGCACTGAACCCTGTGAATAGTTTTATTTATATAGTACCTAAACAAAGTTGCTTATATTAACAATATTGCAAATCAGCAAGGAAAGCAAGTGGGAATATTTTCATCTTACAAGGTTGAGGGGAAGTTACTGGACAAATAAAAGGAGTTTTATCATAAATAATATTCTTAATGATGTGAATCTTAGTACATGGGGTAAAGATTAACTTTAGAGAAAGAAGGCTGTGTGCTTTTCGGCAAAAGATAGGAAAGTATACAGAATCTACATGACTTCTGGCATACGCAGCAAGGATAAAGGACTATTGTTTTAGGAAATGAGGAGAAATAGTTGGGGATCATTCCTTGAATGCACCTCCTGGGCTGTGGGCGTCTTACTGCCTCACAATACACAATCCACAAATTTCCATATTTATATTTAAAAATACCAACTAGAGAGACTTTTCAGAATTCAAAATCACAACCTTCCCATATTCCTTTTGTAGATTTAGTAGAGCTGCCAAACCAAATTATGGGGATTCAGGGAGAGAACCATTCCCTCCAGCCAGGGAGAAAAGTACTGCAGAGACATGGTCTCTAATATCAAACATCTATTTATAAAAGAACATTTTAAAAAAAGATTTCATGAAATCTTTCCCCAGGTCGACATCCTCAAGAGTTTTCCCCACACTTTCTTCTAGGATTTTTATCATTTCATGTCTTAGATTAAATCTTTTATCCATTTTGAATCAATTTTTGTAAGTGGTGAAAGGTGTGGGTCCAGTTGCAGTCTTTTACAAATGGTTATCCAGTTCTCCCACACCATTTATTGAATAGGGATTCTTTTCCCCAGTATATGCTTTTGTTTTATCAAAAATGAGATAACTATAAGAGACTGGTTTCATCTCTTGGGTTTCTATTCAGTTTGATATGTCTCCTCTATTTTGGTGCCAATACCATTTTGTTTTGATCACTATGGACTAGTAACATAACCTGAAGTCTGGTAGGATGATGCCTCTGGTTTTTCTTCTATTACTAAGAATTGCCTTGGATGTATGGGTTTTTTTCTGGTTCCATACGAAACAAGAACTATTTTTTTCCAGTTCTTCAAAGTATTTTATTGGTATTTTATTGGGGATTGCATTAAATTTGTAGATTGGGGCAGTGCCTGTGGCTCAGTGAGTAGGGCGCCAACCCCATATACCAAGGGTGGCAGGTTCAAACCTGGCGCCGGCCAACCTGCAACAAAAAATAGCCAGGCATTGTGGTGGGTGCCTGTAGTCCCAGCTACTCAGGAGGCTGAGGCAAGAGAATCATCTAAGCCCAGGAGTTGGAGGTTGCTGTGAGCTGTGATGCCACAGCACTCTACCAAGGGCGATAAAGTGAGACTGTCTCTAAAAAAAACAAAAACAAAAAAAACTGTAGATTGCTTTGGGTAGTTCAGGCATTTTAACAATGTTTATTCTTTCCACCCAGGCACATGGCATGTTCTGCCATTTGTCAACATCTCATGCTATTTCTTTTCTTAGAGTTTCATAATTTTCTTTGCAAACATCCTTCACTTCTTTTGTTAGGTATATTTGTAGTTATTTCATATTCTTTGATGCTATTCTGAAGGAGATTGTGTCCTTAATTTGCTTCTCAAGTTGGCTGTTATTGGCATATAAAACTGCTATAAATTTGTAGACATTGATTTTATACCCTAAGAAGTTACTATATTTCTTGATCACTTCCAGGAGTTCTGTGGTTAAGTCTCTGGGGTTCTTTAAGTATAAGATCATATCATCAGCAAAGAGCAACAGTTTGATCTCCTCTGTCCCCATTTAAATGCCCTTTATCCTGCTTCATTGCATTGGCTAGCACTTCCAGCACAATGTTGAATAGTAGTTGCAATAGTGGACATCCTTATCTGTTTCCATTTTGAAGTGGAGAAAGTTTTCAGTTTTTCTCCATTCAATATGATATTGTCTGGGGGGTTGTAATACATGGCTTCAAACTGTTTAATAAGCGTGCCATATATGCATTCTTAAGTGTTCTCGTTAAAAAGTGATGCTGAAGGGTGGTGCCCGTGGCTCAACGAGTAGGGTGCTGGCCCCATATACTGAGGGTGGCGGGTTCAAACCCGGCCCCAGCCAAACTGCATCAAAAAATAGCCAGGCCTTGTGGTAGGCACCTGTAGTCCCAGCTACTCAGGAGGCTGAGGCGAGAGAATTGCCTAAGCCCAGGAGCTGGAGGTTGCTATAAGCTGTGACTCCACAGTACTCTACCAAGGGTGATAAAGTGAAAACTCTGTCTTTACAAAAAATAAAAATAAAATGAAGTGATGCTGAATTTTGTCAAATGCTTTCTCTGTATCTATTGAGAGGATCATATCATCTTTGTTTTTGCTTCTATTGATATGGTGAATTAAATTTATGGATTTGCATATGTTACTTGCATCCCTGGGATAAAGCTTACTTGATCATGATGTATAATTTTTTAATGTGTAGCTGTGTATTATTAGCTAAAACTTAAGTATTTTTGCATCAGTCTCCATTAATGAAATTGGTCTGTAGATCTCCTTTTTAATTTGGTCCTTTCCTGATTTTGGTATCAGGGTGATGTCTGCTTTACAGAGTTTTCTCAATGTTTTGAAATAGGTTCTGCAGTACAGGTACAGCTTTTCTTTGAAGGCTTGATAAGAGTTCTGATGTGAAGCCATCTTATCCAGGGGTTTTGTTGGAAGCCTTTATATTGCTTCCTCAATTTCAGCACTTGATATTAGTCTGTTCAAGACATCTATTTCTTCATGGGTAAGTCTATGGAGATGGTATAATTCCAGGTATTGGTTTATTTCCTCTACATTGTCAATTTCTGGGCATAGAGCTTTTGTAGCATTCAGAAACTATCTGTTGTATCTCTGTGGTACCTGTTGTTATTTCTCCTTTTTCATTTCTGATTGAGATTATTAGAGATCTTACTTTTCTTTTTCTAGTTAATCAGGCCAAAGGTTTAAAAATTTCATCTTTTCAAAGAACAACTTTTTGTTTTATTTTCTGAATGATTCTTTTTCAATTTCATTTATTTTGTTTCTTTTTTTCTGCTATGTTTGGGATAAAATTGTTCTTCCTTTTCAATTTCCTTGAGATGCTTCCTTAGGTTGTTGATGTGCTCCCTTTCCATTTTTTGAACACAGGCATCTAATGAAAAAATTTCCCTCTTAGGACTGCTTTTGCAGTATCCCACAGGTTTTGG
The DNA here is from genome assembly GCA_963574655.1 of Perodicticus potto. NCBI lineage: Eukaryota > Metazoa > Chordata > Mammalia > Primates > Lorisidae > Perodicticus > Perodicticus potto. The sequence goes on along the minus strand of CAUYRH010099843.1, from coordinate 2,082 downwards.
TAGCTTGTATTTTCATTATTGTTATGTTTGAGGAATTTAATAATTTCTTCCTTTATCTTATGACCCAACTCTCATTCAGCATAAGGTTGCTTAGTTGCATACCTTTGTGTGGAGATGAAAATTTTTGTTGGAGTTGAGTTCCTCCTTTCTTGCCTTGTGGTCTGAGAAGACACAAGGTATAATTTCAATTCCTTTAATTTTGTTGAGGTTTAACTTATGTCCTGGGATATGACAATCTATTTTGGAGTAGGATTCATGGCTGACAAGAAGAATGTATATTCTTTAGCTTTGGGATGGTATGTTGAGCACATATCTACTAAGCCTACGTGTTCTAGGGTCATGTCCCATTTAAGTCCCATATAAGTCCCTTGTTTCTTTATTTAGTTTCTGTTTAGAAGATCTGTCCCATTCTGTCAGATGTTTGTTAAAGTCCCCAGCTATTACAATGTTACAATGTTGTAAGATATCATATTGGTTAGGCCAATTAAGGTCCATTTCATAAATCTGTGAGTATTTAAGTTGGGTACATAAATATTTAGTATTGAAATGTTCAATTGTTGTACTAGTCTCTTGACTAGTATAAAGTATATGTGTCTTTCTTATCTTCAGTTGCTCTAAAATCACTTGTATCTGAAAATAAGTTTGAGACCCCCTCCTTTTCTCTAAATTCCATATTCCTGAAATACTGTTTTCTAACCTTTCACCAAGTCTTCTTTTGCTCTTCAAAGTTAGATGTGTATCCAGCAGACAGCATATAAATGGTTTGTACATTTTATTCAATTGGCCAAACTATGCCACCACTTCAGTGGGGAATTCAAGTCATGTACATTTATTGAGAGAATTGGTAAGTATGGTGGAGTTTTATTCACCTTATTTTGTGAAAGTCCATTGCTTAACTTTATCCTTTGTGTCATTTAGTTTCTGGTTTTGTTCTTTAGTTTCTGATTGTTTACTTTTTACTTTGCTTATGTCCATTGTGATGGTGAGTGTGGCAAACACGTTTGAGGTGCTGATCTTGTTATGGCAAACTTCATTAATATTTGCATATAAATAAAAAATTTGATTTCTCCATCAAATTTGAAGCTTAGTTTAGCAGGATACAGAATTCCAGGGTGAAAATCATTTTGCTTAAGGTTAAAGGTAGATGACCATTCTCTTCTAGCTTGAAAGTTTTCAGCTGAAAGTGCAGTCACCCTCAAAGATGGGCCCCTATAGGCCAACTGGCACTTACTCCTGGCCCCTGAAATTTTCTCTTTCATCTTGACTTTGCACAGGTTTATTACAATGTGTCTTGGAGATGCTGTTTGTGGTGAAATGATCCATGATTTGGTGTCCCTCTGAGAGGAATGTGCTGGAGTCTTTGGTGATGGTTGGAAATTTTTCATTTGTAATTATCTTCCATTAGGGCTTCCATTCCTTTGGGATGTTCTTCTTCCCCTTCGGGGATACCTGCAATTCATATGTTTGAATGCTTCATGAAGTTCCATAATTTTCTGAGTGAATGCTCTGCTTTCTCTCTTCTCTTTTCTGCCTCTTTTACTGCTTGGGTCAGCTCAAGAGCCTTGTCTTCTAGCTCTGAGATTCTTTCTTCTCCATAGTCTAATCTCTTATTGAATCTTTCTACTGCATCTTTAAGTTCCTTGAATGACCCCTTAATTTCCTTAAGCTCCTTAAGGAATATATCCTTTCTAATTTCTTCCTGTATTTCATTCATTGTTTGTGTAAGTTTTTAAACTTCTTTTTGGTTATTCTCTACTTTCTCTTCAACTTCTTTCAATTTTTGCCATCCATATTTCAATTCCCTTTCTGTCAATTCCATAAATTCTTGATAGGTGGCATCCTCTGAGTTATCTACCTGATGATCCCTTGAGGAGTTTATCTGTTCTTGTTTTCTTCATGTTTCCAAAATTTTTCTGTTGATTCCTCCTCATGAGTGTTTTCTTCTTTTTTTTTTTTTTTTAATTATTTTTTATTGAGTCATAACTGTGTACAATGATTCAGGCTTGGAGTACAGTGTGCGGGCTTCCCATACAATCGGAGATATTTTTATCCACCTGATTAATGTAACATTCATGATATTTT
>CAUYRH010099838.1:0-37587 GCA_963574655.1 Perodicticus potto | reverse complement strand
ATCAATTGTAGCAGATTCTTTTCTCAAATATAAAATTAATAAAAGAAAAACTACTCTGGTTGAAGATGAGATGAAAATCTTAGAGAAAATATCATGAATGTTATATTAATCAGGTTGATAAAAATATCTCCGATTGTATGTAAAGCCCACATACTCTATTGTATGGAGCACACTGTACTCGATGACTGAATTATTGTACACAGTTATGACTCAATAAAAAATAATTAAAAAAAAAAAAAGAATCTGAAATTCTAAATACTTCTGCCCCAAGCATTTTGGATAAAAGATAGTTAATCTGCACTTCTGGATGACTGGCATCAGGACTCTGAGGAAGGTGCTCAGTTAGAACCTCCTTCTTTGAAATCTCTGGCTGCTGACAGTTAACAGGTCGAGATTTCTGGGGGTCATGCCCGGGGCAGCAAAAGCAAAATTCTGAGACATACGAGGCAACCAGCAGCTCAGGGGAGCCAGCAGAGCAGGAGAAGCCCTCCCCTTGTGGAGTCTGGGTCCCACCTGGCCCAACATCCAATCAAGAGCACCCCCCAGGGTCTTCACTGAGCAACCATCTAGAAACTATGTGTCTATCCCAGCACAGACCTTTGGGATGAAGGCCAAGGGTGCTCTGAGCACTTGAGAAGGTGTCGCATGAGACAAGAGTCTCGGGAGAGCCTGGGAGGGGAGCTTCTCTAATGAAAGCCCTCCATACATAGGGATTTCCTCTTATCAAGTCAAAGAACAAAGCAGCATCTTAAAGGTTCTGAGGGATCCCTCAGTCAAAATAATTCTTTAGAAACAGCGCTTGCCCGGCTTGCTATGTCCGTGGTTTGTAGGAGGTCGCAGACCACATGACTATGTGCTGTGTCTACTGACACCTTCGGGATTATCTGGGGTGGTCAGGGGAGCAGCTCCCAGGAGTGAGACTGACTGGACCGGAATCGTCCCCTTGACGCCCGTCGTCATGCGACTTCTGCGTCCCGGTTACTCTGGTATCTCTGGGGCTTTTTTCCTGCTTTTTTTTTTGAAGTTTTTGGCCAGGGCTGGGTTTGAACCCACCACCTCTGGCATATGGGGCCAGCGCCCCACCCCTTTGAGCCACAGGCACTACCTTTCCTGCTCTTTTAAAATGGGAGCAGCAACATTGCCCACTCTGCGTGGGTCTTCTGTGGAATACATAACCACACCTTCGGCCCACAGAGAACCTGCCCCTTGGTATCTGATACGCTTCAGCCCTCATGATCATGTTGAGGAGGAGGAGCAGGAGGGAGATGGACTACCGACTCTGTGACATACTTCTCCTTAACCAACTGGGGTTCTGACTGCTGTTTACCAAGACCTGTGAACGCAGAAACAGAGACACACCTTATATTGGCAGGAGGGACAGAGGGCATGAGTGTGCAGGGGGGAGAGAGGACATGAGTGTGCAGGGGGGAGAGAGGGCATGTGTGTGCAGGGAGCACATTCTGAGATTCTTGTCTGACCAGACCCCATTGCCCTAAATCTTAGCTGCCTTCAAGACCCCTTGGCCTCAGAATCGCCCCCACTCTGGTAAAATCCACTCACTTCTGCCTCCCAGAGCCCAACCATCAATCAGATCCTGATATTCTCCAGTGGGAGGCCTCAGTCACTGTGGCCAGTCCATGCCTTTACCCAGCAAAGGCACAGAGACATGATTTAGGTTTGTAACAATAATGCTACCTCGTTACAAAAAAGTAGAATCTACTTTTCATATACCTTAATGAGGTCGGCTTGACTGTAACCCAGTTGAGGTACCTGTTCCATATGGTGGAAGACACTAATTTACAATTAAAGAGGGATAGGATTTGTACTAGCTAGGAAATTCAGTTATTTACATTTTCAGTGCACCTTCCCCAATGTCATAGAAGGTAATCATGGTTCTTCCATATTTTGTTTTCTAATTATCATGATAACAGCAAATTCATGTGCAGCGCAGGGGAGTCCTATGAAGTTTCAACTTTGGGTCTCCATTTGCACAGGCCTCTTTCAGCCTCAGCGAGTGGTCCCAACAGCTCTGTGTTTGTATATTTTATGTTACTTTTCTTTAAAAAGAGCACCTGAAATTGTATAAGCTAACGGCTCTGCAAAATTTTGATCTGCCCCTAGAAATTCATTGTATCTTTGAATTTTCTGTGAGAAAATAGTTTAACAATGAGAAATCCAGTCATATTAAAAAAATGTAAAACCTACAAAAAGACTGATGTTACAGGGTAACCTCTGTAGACTGTACAGAAATCCTAGAGATTCTTTTTAAGAAAATTTTTCTTACTATACTTATTAGAAAAACATAACGATTAATGTAGCACTTTTAGTTTTTTGATACTTCACTTGAGTACTGTTTTATTACCCTGGAGGAGTAAGTTATCTGACAGTCTTAAGTCATAGTTATATGCCTATAATACATAGTTATTACATGTGTAATTTCCTAGAAGAAAATCTACTCTTAAACACAATTGTGCAGACACAAATCTATCACCCACATATACATATGTACCCACATTCAAAAAGAAAAAAATTGTTAATCAACTAAAAATCCTATGAAATGTTGGTAAACAGAGAGAGGAAGAAAAGAGGCAACAACCAGAACCTTGAATTCTTGTTTTTCTGTAAGCTACTCTACCAGTAACTGCGTTAAGTGCCATTTAGAATTTTACTTTCAGGAATTAAATCCAACCTTGCCCAAAGAAGGGATGGACTGGAGATTGCTCATCAGCTCTGTATTTACTTACATGTATTTAAATTATTATTTCGTCTGTATAATTTCATAATAATTAGCTAAGTAGAGAATAATGTTTTATAAAATATAAGCCTTCCCTTAATAATGAAAATATTAAAAATAATATTAGAACCCATAATATTTATATTGTACCTTGGCTAATAATCCACTTGTCAAGTAGCCAATGGTCAGAAAGATCACTAGGGTTTTTGAGAATCACTCAGAATCTAATTGCATATTTTAATGCTCATTAAACTGTGCAATTCCAATTATACGCCGTAATATTTGACTACTTTTTTGACTTAAAAAAGAAGAATGCACAATTAATCAAGTCTTCTTTCTGAGCCACAGAATAATTTCAAACAGGAGATGTTAGTCCTTGCTTTAAAATTAGTGTCAAAAATAGTTTTATTATGCAAATATTCTGCAAGCATATTTTCCCTTTCATGGGCATGAAAATTCACATTTGAGCCTTATTAAATTAACATATCAAGAGAATCGTGCGTGAAATTAGTGTCTCAAGACAAAGAGTGACTATATGGGCAACAACGCTTGTGCCATGATGTCAAAAAATTGTAGTTGAACTACAGCCTCTGAACTCTCTTAATACTGTAATGATACGGTTACTTTACATTTCAAATATCACTTAAAAAGAGCACATACCGAGGGCAACTCTAGCAGCAGAGGCATCATAATTAATCCAGAAGGACACCCAGGAGAGGATGGTTATCAGTATGGAGGGCATGTAAGTCTGAAGGATGAAGTAGCCAATGTTTCTCTTCAACCGGAAGCTCAGCGAGAGTCGGGGATAGGCACCTGCGGTGAACAGACAAGGGTGTTATGCTGGAGAGAAGGCGCTGCGGACACAGAAGCTGCTCGGATGTGCAGGGTCAGCAGCATGCACTGACAAGCCGAGAACAGAGGTGGGGCCCACCTGCAGTCTGCTTCTGCGGGCCGAAGACCCTCAAAGAGTTGGGGGGAGCTGTATTTCACCTTTTGATAAGATAATGATAAGGTTACTACTCTTCTCAGGCTAAAAGCTCAAAACTAACCCTGGGAAAATTTTAGGGAAATTTTTAGCTTGGAATACATAATAATGCCAATTCCCTGTTTATTTAGAAATGATGTGTATTTATCACAGTGCAGCCCTTCAGGATAAATGCAAAATGCATTGCGAGCATTTTAAAACATGTAGTATGAGACCAGATTCCCCAGGAATGATGGGAAGGGGAACTGCTCCCATGAGCCATATCCCCTCACTGTGACAAAGAGCACGGGAACATCTGAAAGGCTCTGAGGGATCTTTCATCATAATTATTACGAATAACCATGCTTGCTTAGCTAGCTTTCTTTCTTTTTTTTTCTAAACCATGTTTTTTACAAGGCAGTAGACCCAGTGACTCTACTGTGTAACTGTCTGTGATGGTGAAGGGAGCGGGCCCAGAAGTTAGACTGAGGGGACTGAAAACTTCCCTCTGACGTTCAGCAATCGTGTGGCTTCTCCGTCTAGTTACTTAGCATCTTCTTCTTCACTGTAGACAGGGGAGATCTGGCTCAAGGCTTTACCGGGCAAAAAGGCTTTAGCAGACATCCTCTTAACCCATCCAGCATGACCTTGAATACCGGTGCTGGCAGCATTGTCCCTGGACCAACCACAATAGCTCAGGGCACCCTAATTAAGAACCAGAGGGCAGAGGAGCAAGTCCCGTCCCAGAGAAAGCAGGGCACACGCTCAGCTGCTCCGCTCCAGCCTTGGAAAAGACACAAAGGAGAGCCTCAAAGAAGCCCCATCTGGGTCTGTTTTCCTGCATGCTAATCCCACTGGTAACCCTCGGATGTGACCTCTCTACTTAGCACACTTTGGAACCTCCCCACCACCACTGCACAGTGAGAAGCTAGCCCGGTTATGATGCCACATGGACTGGTATATTTGCTGTTTCTGATTTATTTTGTTTTTCTGGGAGCAAGGCAATCGTGGCCTTCATTTCTTCCTGTCCACATCAACAGCCTGCTTTATCAGTTTGAATCCTCTCAGCTCCATGGCCTTTGCATTCTGACAAGGCTGGCTGAAGGCCAACCAGTGTTTTATCTAATCACCACAGCCTTCACCAGTCAGAGAAGGAGTCTCTCCTCCTGAGGCCTTTTATGACCTCCTCCCGCTGAGGCCTGACAGGTTCCTGTCCTCCTCCCACCCCAAATACCCATACTTTCCAGACATTGGTCCCTGTCCCTTTCATGTTTGTCCCCTATATTCTTTCTTTTGTGTGTGTGTGTACAGTTTTTTTCTTTTTTTGGCCAGGGCCGAGTTTGAACACCTCTGGTATAGAGCGTCAGCACCCTACTCCTTTGAGCCATAGGTGCTGCCCCCTATATCCTTTTCTTTAGCACCCTGATTCACCCCGACTGTTACCATTGCATAGAGGATGGACGATTTTATCTCCAGGCTTCTGACTTCTGCATCAATCACAATTTCAACCAGGATTATATAAAATAGGAAACAAATCACCTAACAAATCCTACACTTCAGGCTGACAACCTGGGGGATTTCTTTCAGCCTGTGTGTGTGTGTACAGTTTATATGGTTCTGATCAAATGCATATTTTATCTAACTACCACAGTATAAAAATTCTCATAGTTGTTACAAATTATTTGTAAATATAAATTTTAATTCTTCCTAATTTTCCATCAAGTGTACACAAATGGGCTCCGTAATTTATAAATACAAATTCCTGAGTATTGTAGACTTAGATGCTTTCCATTTTTATAAAACTATAAATAGCAGTCTTGAGAATATCTTTGCTATATTTAGACTTAGGCTGAATACACTGAAAGAGGAGCAAGTAGGCCAAGGTTTAAAGCTTTTGATATGTATTGTCAAATTACTTTGCAAAAGAATCACACCAGTGTACCCTGCCACTATTAGCAGTTCATAAAAGAGTCTGTATCACCTTGCAGACATGACGACGTCATCTGTTTTATAAATAGCTTTTGATAATCCCTAATAAAGATCTATGCACAAGCGTAATTTGAGGGTTGGTAATTATCTCAGTGTTTAACATGAGGTAACACCTAACTGATTTTTCTCCCAGCACTGTCAATCAAGTAAAGTAAGATTTCCCTTCACACAGAAGTAACACAGCTCTGTCGTTTTAGATTCCACTCCATGTAAATCTGGACCATTGACCTGGTGTGCCATCGAGGTGGGTCAGACCTCTTCCTGGGCCTTGCCCTCTCCCAGCTCCTGTCCTTGCAGAGCTCATTATGATTCCTCATTCTGGAGTCACACGACTGATAAGCACTGTCCTTTCATACTCAGAATCTTTTGGGGCTCACTACTTCCCACAGACAACAAAATACTCATCCAGGGAGTTTAGTTTCTCTATGTTTTCCAAATCAAATTCCGTTTCGTTTTCCACCATATCTCTGCATTAAGCATAATGTTTTCTAGTTAAAAGTTAAATGTTTTCACTACCTCAAAATAACTGTCCATATTCCCTGCCTTTGCCGGTTTATACCCACTGTTCTCAGACGTGTCTTTCCTTACCTGTACCTCAAGGTCTTGGTCAAATGCCCCATCTTTCATGAATCATATCTTCTTCCTCCCTCCAAATAGAGGTGATTACCTTCCTAAATTATTTTATTTCTTATTACAAATATAATTATTATATTTAGCAAAGTAAGATCCTCTTTAGTAAGTTGCACAGTCCCTAAGGCGGAGTTTGGGAAGTGATGCATTTTTAACATATGCAATGCCTATGTAAATGTTAAAACCATCATACATTGTGAATAAATAAATCTGTTTTCTCAATGAATGAGAACAGCAAAATTATTCTCTTTGTGTAAGTCTTTAGTGGACTCCAACACACATAACATTCACTGTCTTTATTAAATCTTTTCTTTATTTTTGGAGATACAATCTCACTCTGTCGCCCTGGATAGACTGCTGTGGTATCAGCTTAGTTCACAACAACCTCAAACTCCTGGGCTCAAAGTGATCTTCCTACCTCAATCTCCCAAGTAGCTGGAACTACAGGTGTGTGCCATAGTACCCAGCTAATTATTTTCTATTTTTGGTAGAGATGGGTCTCACCCTTGCTCAGGCTGGTCTCAAACTCCTAAACTCAATGGATCCTCCTGCCTTGGCCTCCCAAAGTGCTAGGGTTACAGGCATGAGTCATCAGACCTGGACTTTACTAAATGTTAGTTTGAAATCCCATGCCAATTTCAATGTCTTTATTGAATTAACTTCAATGTTGGCTCTTAGTTTGTGAGTTCATGGCAATCTCAGACCTTTCTTGTCACTTATCATTTCTTCTCTTTGTTTCAGATGAATTTCCCTGTATCACTATGCTTGGAACAGTCCTATAGTAGTCAGCCTAAGTTGGCATATGCTGCAGTAACAAATCCTGAACCTCAGCAGTATTTCAAGACAGATTTTCTGTTTCTTTCTTGGCTGTGTCTCCACTTAACTCTCCTCGTCTACAGCACTGCTGGAGATTGTGCTAGAAAAGTGCTACACACGTTTCCTCCTCACATTTCATCGGCCAGAGCATGTCTCATCCCGTCTGTCATCCAAATAGGGATGTTTCTCCCATAAAAGAGCAGCAATTATTTTTGAATGATGATGCAATTTGCTATATTCCCCAACTTTCCATTTTCCAAGTCAACCTTTTCCAATGCATACCTTCAGGGAAATTATTCCTAAAAGAAGTCAACATTGACATCCATCCAATGAAGTAGGATGACACTTTCTTTGGGGTCCTTGTGCCTGCACTGTGGGGGGAGGCCAATGTTACAACGGCACAGTCAAACATTTGGAAGACCATGAGAGACCATGAGAAAGAGAATGCTAATCTCATTTCAAAAGTATGTTAAACCTCTGGAAATTTGCCAAAATAATCATTGGCACAGAAATTGAAATTAAAAAAAAATATCATTTGCTTCCATATATGTCTAGCAAATACCTTATATTTCTTAAAAGTGAAATGGCTCCCAAAATCAATAAAATTTTAGACATTCAACGTATGCCACACACATTTCAACCTCTGAGGTGGGAATGGTGATGGAGAGAAGAGCAAAGATAAATGAAAGCATTATTCTCGGCTTTCAAGCAAATCCTAGTCCATGTCTGAGGGAGACTCGTGCAGAACTGGCCTGGGTAAAGCTAAAGCATGCTTACTAAAGATACAAAAATATTCTAGGCCACATGATTTGGTGCTTTAGGAAAGGTTTCATGGTATCTGAATTGAGATATTCCTGGTCAAATATGATTTCTTCAGACAGGGATGAAGGGGACCTTTCATGGTGATGGGCCGAGCAGAGCCAAATAAAGAAGAGATGGCAGAAGAGGTAGACGTCTACTGTTAGTATGCACCAGAATCACCAGAGGCAGGAGATCTGCTCTTCTAGGCAAAAGCTTCTGACACCTGATGTACATCTTCACGAGCACATAAAAAGTGTTTTGCATCCATTGGACAAAGTCTTCATACCAGCAGGACAGAATGGCGTGGTATGTGCTGTGTCTATGGAGAAACTCCCAAGCAATCACAGCTAGTGGCTAGTAACTCAAAGCTGAGAAGCAGTGAGTCAGCTGCACCAAGGCGTCCCCTTCCAAACAGCAACAGATGCTTTAAAACAGTGACAGAAAGGTGCTGAAACCCTAATGCCTGAGTGTCAGTGCGGACATGGTCAGGTCCCCCCGCAGATGCTGAACCAACAAACAAAACTGCCGTCCTGAACACCAGGGCACTGTTCCAATTCAGGGCTTCCTTGGCAAAACCAGCTAATACGGTAAATGCAGATCCCAACACTTTCTTCCCAGATACGTTCAAAGTTATGCCAAAAAAACAAAGCTCTCTTTCCTATTCCAGCCTAAATTTATATCAATGTTTTTGAAGATCTCATTAAAAGGTGGACACAGAGGATTACACTAGCTTTGCAGAATGATAAGAGCTCCTCAGATGTATCCATAAAGTTACGAGCTGATATTTTAGCAACTACAGCTGAGCTCACCACAGCATGCGCCTTTCTTCCCCATCTCTTCCCCATCCAGGCAGCCACTGTGGGGACTCTCACTAGAGATGCTTGTGAGCACTCACATGCTGCTGTGCTTGGGTCCTTCATCACACCCTCTTTTTATTCCCAAATCACCGTGCAAAAGAGTCGCATCAATGTACCCTGCTGCTATCAGCAGTTTATAAAAGAGTCTCTATCACTTTGCAAACATGACGACAATACATACTTTATAAAATATATTCCTCCACCTTCCTGTATTCCTGTATTCCTTTCATGGCCTAAAATTTAAGAATGTTACTAATTCTCACTCCCATTACTAGTTACCTTATTATATATTGACCAAAAAATTCATGAAGGAAAGGGAATATAGGAAATAAAAAAAGACAGGAAAACATACAGCATTAGAGCTAAAAAAAAAAAAAAAAAAAAATCTGTTTCAAAGACTGTCTCAACCAGGCAATCATTCTTTCCTGAGCTTCCAGTAAAACCACAATGTTGAAAACATGACATGGCAGCAAAGAATGGAGATGTTTAAACAATCCAGCCCCATAGTGTATTTGGGGTATTTCCTTTTTGGGAAGATGACTATTCTCCCAGACCCTCTGTACCCTTGTGTGTAAAAAGTCAGGGCAAGAAGACCGTAAGTGGTAAAAGAAGAAAAATAAATAAATTATACTTCATCAAAATTAAAAACTATTATGTTGCAAAGGATACTATCAAGAAAGTAAGAAGAAAGACCACAGAATGAGAGGAAATACTTGCAAATCACATATATGACAAAGAACTTAGATATAGAACAGAATAGAGGCTCTATGAGCTGCCCACCGAGGGACTGCACGAACCCATCAGCATACGGAGGTGGTCAGCGTAAGGAATGAGGCCTGCTGTGCTTAGCACATTAGGTCAGCTTACAGAGGTAGTCAATGGTGGAGGTTCTACTGCATATAAAGAAGGCTTACAAAAGAGACAAATAAGGAAATTTTAAAAAGGGGAAAGGCTTTGAATAAAATATTCAAAATATTTATTTTTCTAAAGACAAGACAAATGGCCAAAAAGCACATGAAAAGATGCTTAACATCATTAGTCATTAGAAAAATGCACATCAAAGCCACAATGAGATACTATTTTATATCCACCGGAATAGATACAATAAATAAAATACACAGACATCAAGATGTGCTGGTGAGGACCCTGGCAAATGAGAACTCTCGTAATACTCCCAATAGGAGTGTAAAATAACACCACCACTCTAGGAAACACTGTGACAGTCCCCCAAAAGATTAAACATAGATTTATCATATGATTCAATAATTCCACTCCTAAGCATACTTAGGAGTTCATTTCCTAAGAGAAATAAAAACACATGCCCACACTAAAACTTATACTTGATTGCAGATGGCAGCCTTATTCCTAATACATGTAGCCAGAAAGTGAAATCTGTATTTGTTTGTCAGCTGACAAATGGATAAACAAAATGCAGAATATTATTCTGTAATAAAAAGGAATGAAGTACAAATACGTGCCACAGCATGGGCCAGTCACAGGCGACCTTATATGATCCCATTGTATGAAGTAATGAAATGTTTTCACAGAATAGGCAAGTTCACAGAAATAGACAGTATATTGGGGACACCGGTTGGGAGAAAATGGGGAATGACCACTAGGGGGTACAGTGTATATTTTGGGGGTGATAAAAATATTTGTAAATTAATTTTGAATCTGTCTCTTCCCCCCAATTTTCCTCACTCTCACTCCCGGCTTTCTGTTCCCTTCTCTCTCATCTCTTCCCCCACTGTCTTCCCTCTCTTTAATATAAAATGAACTAGTACTTTTATATCCTTAAAAAAAAATAAAAAATAAAGTAAAATTAATTTTGATTAGGATTGCATAACTCTGTAAATACATAAATGTCACTGAGTGTACACTTTAAATGAGTGAATTATGTACTATGTGAATTGTATGTCAATAAATTCTGTTATAAGGAAAAAATATGTACTACTTGTATTTTACTGGGTAACAGCTTCATTCATATCCAATACAAAACATACTATTTGACCCAAAATGCACAGTCAGGAAATGCAAGTTTCTTTTTTCTTTCCTTTTTTTCCCTGTAGAGTGAATTCTCTTCTCCTGATTCTGTCATCAAAGAGTTTTTACCACTGAGTATATTTTTTAAATTCTGCTGGATGTCTTAAAGGCAATTCCAAAAGATGAAGCCTATTTCCTTACACTGACCACCTCCAAATGGTGACCAGTTTGGTAAAGTCCCATGGTGGTCAACTTACAGAGGTTCTACTGTATGAAAAGAAGACAGACCTCTTTGCCTATTTAATGTGTTTTCTTTATACCTCTAGTAGATGGGATTTATAGACCCAGTGGCAATAATTTGATCAAGAGACTTGAGTTTAAATAAAAACTAAAGCGTGGAGATCAAATGGACTCTTGAAAAGAAATCTGAGTATGTGTGTTAAGCGAGGGATGGATGGATTTTTAAAAATTTCATAATTTGTCATGATCATTAATGAAGAGGCAAAACAGTATTTTGAAAATTGATTTTTGAAGAATAGAAAATTCACGTATCTTAACTGAAACGTTTCATCATCATTCATTTTGGATCCTTCTCTTTTTCTTTCTTCTAATCTTGGATGAAGTATTTTGAAATAAAGTCAGAATAGATTACTGTCCAAATGTACCACAGGGGGGAAAAAAGAGAAATAAAAACACCACATAATTAAAGAAGCATATTGAATAATCTGTTCTCCATGAATCTTACAAAAATCTCAGTCTTTCAGCTCAAAGGCAATTAAAAAGTTAGGAGTAAGTTTCAAATTTGGCAAAAACCATACATCCCAAATTTTTCTGGTCAGCAGGACATGTATTCAAAGCCAAAAAGAAACTGAAGTCCCAATCTGGTGACCTGTGTATCTAGAGTGACATTTCAGGGGCTCTTTCATTTTTAGCTGAATATATTTGTTGCAATAGATTTAATCCACTTTTTCTCTTAACTTGATCCCTTTACCTGTCTACCATGCAAGTACTTTCTTCACACTTTCATATCTTGATGCTGTTACAAAGATGCAAATATCCTGATTTTGAAGTACTTTGAAGTACTCAATACCATAGTATTCTGTATCAATGTTTCCTCTATCTAATGTTTTTAGAAAAATAGAGAATTAAGTAATCTGTACTTTCTGAAATATGATCATTAAAAAAGTTCCATAAATTTTCTTCTTTCTTACTCTCATGTGTTTATAGCCCAAACTACATAAGAATTAAATATGGAAACAATTGGAAGCTTTTCTGAAAAAATAAAGAAGGGGAAAAAATAAACCATGTTAGGTATTGCAGAATGGGGAACACATATACTAAAAATGACTGGACAAATGGAACAAATTGAAATACATTCCCTTGAAGGTACTGGAGAGATAATAAGCCATTAAAATCTGTATCAAGATCTGGGAGAAAAAGGAAACAGAGAAGAGAGCCCTGTATTTTGGGTAGCAGCACTTTTTAGAAGAGAAAAGATGAGAAGTTAATTAGAACATCTGACAGACTCAGATGGGCAAAAACTGGAGATAGGGACTCAAGAAGAGAACCATAGTAAACCTCTTACAGTTTGGCTTGGTTATGCTTATACAGAGTCCTGCTCAAGATGAAAGATAAACCAGAAGGTTTCAAAGACTGAATCTGAAGTCACAATTACCCACAGCCCAGAAAATCGATGAAGCTTATCCTAGATTGCTAATGCCTCTGACTGCCTACCAGAAAGATAAGGCAAAAGAGAATTTCCAGAGTGAAACAAGAAAATAAAATGCAATACGCAGAAGGAAGCATGAGACATACAGAAGACCTAAGGAGAAGCTCTGAGACATGTGTCACTGGAATTCCAGAAGAGCAGTGACAGAACAGAGCAAAAGTTGTATCTGAAGAGATGACAGATGATCACGCTCCAAAAGTGCCAAGAGACTTCAAAACAAGGATTCGAGATCCACAGACTCAAGAGGATGATCACAGAGAAAACTACGACCTGGCACACCACCATTTTGCCAAGGAACTCCAAAGACAAGGAGAAAATCACAAACTCATCTAGAGCGGGAAGAAAAACAGACTGCAGTCACACACCCCATAATGATGTCTTGGTCAACTGTGGACACATGCAGGGCAGGGCTCCCATAAGACCATAATGGGGATGAAAACTTCTCATGGCCTGGTGACATTGTAGCCTGGTCTCAATAAACTTCTAGAGTATCTGTTCTTTTCTAATCCATCCTTGGAGAATTCTATCTCAGATTAGAAAGTCCTTTAACCCTGTTACTGATCAGAATCTCGTGAATTCAGAAAAGCATAGAAAGTAAAATCAGAATAATGTTTGATATTAAACTATTTTTTAAAGGGTGTGGCTTCTGCCATAGATAAACTGGAATAATTTTTAAGTGCAAGCCCTTTGAAGGTGGGGAGGTTTTCCTGCTGACTGATAAGGATGGCAAAAGTTAGGAGCTCAGACAAACTACAGAGAGGACAGGACACCACA
The DNA here is from genome assembly GCA_963574655.1 of Perodicticus potto. Lineage (NCBI taxonomy): Eukaryota > Metazoa > Chordata > Mammalia > Primates > Lorisidae > Perodicticus > Perodicticus potto. The sequence continues at coordinate 24,310 of CAUYRH010099838.1, read as the reverse complement.
CTCTGACGCCCTGTGGGTCCGACCAGTTTATGGGTTCTGCCCATGCCATGCCCATGGTGTATATTTTCTCCAGATGCATTTGGTATATGTTCTACCATGTACATACTTAAAAGGAAGGCAGAGATTGCACCTAGAAAGAGTGGTTTTGAGTTGATGGATTCAGGAAGGCCATTTCAAGTGGCCACAGTACCCCCATGGAAGCTGGAGCACCCTCTGCAAACACTTCATCTGGCTGTCTGATGAGGCTGCATGAAAATACAATAAGAAATCTTCATGGCAGCACCCTAATGGCCGTCACTGCAATTTTCTAGGCAGAGGCAGGGATCGTCACAATTATTCCACTGAGAGGATACAACTCCCATGTTCTGAGCACACCTTTTGCTTATACAATTTGGAACATGAAACAGTTTGAATCCCAGTTTTAGAAGTAATGTATCATTTCATTCAATGCATCACATGGCAATTTTCTTGGCTGTGGACGCTTTTCCTCATAAGCTCATGCTTCTGCTGCTTCTCTCTGTCTACCCAAGGTGAGCACCTCAGTGTTCTCTGTACACAGGACTACACAGAGATTTTCAGGAGCTTTTGAGGTGGGATAAAGCATCCATGCATAAAAGCAGACCAAACTGGTGTCTTAAACACCCAGGCTTTTGTGTGCGTTTCAGAGGCAGGAGCAGGAAGGAGGCATGCTGGTGATAACATTGACTCACACGGCCACATAACCACAGCATGTCTAGCATTACTCAAGATGGGAGTGGGGAGGAGGGGAGCTGTGACCAAAAGATGTGCCCTTGAGAGTGAAGACACAGCGAGCTGTGAGCAGGGCTTGGGGGTGCTCAGCACAGTGCTGGGCATATGCAACAGCTACCTCACCTAGCACGGGGGACAGTGTGGTGGCCCAAGTGGGTCAAAAGGCTCTCCAGAGGATGCAGCATCAGATCAATGTAAGGAACAATTCAGTGCTGGCCACAAGAATGGGAGGCCAGTGGCTGTGGGCAAGGAGAGTCAAACTACCTGCTGGTTTCACGGGTTCCAGTACAGTATCAGGGCTAATTTCTACCCAAGTGCTGCTGTTCAAGCTATATGGACAGCTCTGCCTTCACTGAGTATTTTATTTTCAACCTAGCATTTGTGGTCTTTGTAACGCCTCATAGTTTACAAAGCACTTTCGTTATTATCTCAATTACAATGCAAAGCATACCTTGAGTACAAAGCTACAAGACAGCACTGCATGTGGTAAAATACACACAGTTGTGATTTAGTAAGACCTCAGCAAAAGGAATCTGAAGAACAGAAGTTACCATTGAGTCTTGGGGCAAATGATACAAAGAGGATAGAGAAACACAGGCCAGGGAAACATTCACCAGATATTATCAGGAGAAGGTGACCACGTCTGAGGACATGACACTACTTCCTGTACTGCAGCCTGGCTGCTAGCCCAGACTGGGGCACAGGTGGCTTACTTCCAGGAGGAAAACAGTGCCCTCCTCCTCTGCTCTTCCTCTTTCTCCTGCCCTCCTGCTTCCAAGGCCTTCCCTGGCCTCTTGTCTGTCTTAGGATGAGCATTTCCAATGTTACCAAACATCGTTTGGTTACATTTGCCCTCTGTCTTTTGACTTTTTAATAACCAGTCCCAGAGAGCATCTCTTTCTCAGCTGATCTGTCATTCTCATCAAAGCTTATCAAAGTCCCAAGATAGCAAGAAAGGCAATGACGATGGATGATTGACGATGGTCCTTCTCTGGATTTCTGGATTACCCAGTATCGTAGAGTTTTCCTCATGGCAATGGCGCCAGCACAGGGGGTGTCCCTGAAGGGACTGTTAGTGGAGACGGGACTCACCTGTGGCAAAGACAACATTCCTCGAGACCAGACGGTGCTCCACGATGGAGAACTGAGGGAGCTCGATCCTTTCCACTCCTGTCACAGCCTTGTCCCCACCGCGCCAGTAAAATTCAATGTCATCTGTGGTGTAGCCATCTGTCAAGAGAGAGAAGTGGGGAGATTGAGGATATGAAACATCACCACTTTGTATAAATGGACACCTAAATAAAGTGTCACTAATACAACGGACACATTTGAAGTCGATTTGCTTAATATGCTTGTATTAAGTGGCACTATGAGAAGTGGCATCAAATAACTAACTTTCAAATATTCTTGTGTTTCCTTTGCTATTTGATTTCTAGGCTGCTATTGAAAAGTAGAGAAACTACAGAAGCTGGGTGCTCTAACCAAAGTTCTATTTGCAAAGTATGTCTTCAGGGGTCACCCAATTGAGAGGAATTTAAAATATATCTTAAGTGTGATGAATAAGACAAATGTAAGAGAACTCAAGTATGAAGAATTTGGAAAGCGCAAACTCCTCTCAATAGCTACTAAAAAGTTCAAAGCCCAAGGGTGAATTTAGCTGATCAACAGTTGATTCTAGGAGAGACTTGCAGAGCAAAAGGTGTGCTCACGTTGGCATTTTTGCAAGGTTCCATCTGCTGGTCACGAGGTTTGCTACTTTAGAAATGTCTTTTGTTGGGATGTTCCTGACCCTTGTTAATTTTCACAAGTGGTTTCCTCAGAAGGAGGAGAGGTCACCAGCTGGGTTACAGCTCTAAACCCAGCTCTTAGTCACTCATCATTGCTTACTGAGCGTGAGTAAACAGAGCAACAAAGTTGGATGTGACTGTAACACCCAGGAGTCTCCTAAAAGATTAGGTCGACTTTACCATAATATCAATTAGAACACAGATCTGTAGAAAAACATCATCGCACTCATACTTTTTGATTTGTGCATATAATACAACACTGGGGTATTCATTCAATATTTGGTGTTAGACCAAACATATAGACCAAGATGTGAGGATGACTGCTCCCCACAGCTAATGCCCTCTCCTTAGTCCCCTCTGTGGTTTTCTCTTCAATAAAAACACAATTTACTACAAGGTAGGTGGCATATTCCTCTGTGGAAAAACCTCACATGTCCCTAATGTAATTAGCAAAACATGCCCAAACCCCTTGCGAGGACCTGGACAGTGCCCAGGCCTGGCTCCTGTTGCTTCCACTCCCTTACCCAACCCAGCCTCACCAGTCCCCTGCTGAGTCTCAGACCAGCGTGGGGCTTCTACGTGCTCTGTGGGACCTTCCTCCAGATCCTCACGTAGGTTATTCTTCCTCATGTTTGTGTCTTGACTTAAACAAAGCCTCCTTGCAGAAGCCCTCCCTGATGCGCCATCTCACAAGCAACCTCACAATCACTCCATACCCATTTCTCAAAGCATTTGTCCCTATTTGGTTTTTTGTCTAATTGTTCTCTGCATGCCATCTGCCCCTCCATGGACCTGTGCTGCAACAGCACCACATGCGGTTGGCTGTCTGGATGTACTGTTGGATGGATTCTCAGGTCAGTGAATCTGCCCTCAAGCACAGATATAAAAAGACACACCTTTGCATTCTCTCGTTTGTTCCTGACAAAGAGCTGTGTGCAGTCAGGCCACCAGAAGACTGGGAGACTCCTCCTTCCACGGAAGTGCGTAACCCACAGATTTTCAGCACAGGGTGTGGGGCTGGCACACTGTGGGAAGGTCTCTATGACAGCACTCTCAGAAGTCACTAACTGTGTGAACAGATGGTGGAAATAGGAACTGCTCCCGTACTTAATTTGCCATCCTGAAACTTCCACTGACTCTCTGGAGCTGTGCCCCCTGGTGGCACAGACTCCATTTCACTTCCTAGTAGATTCCTTCAACCACTGGGAAATCATCACCTCACTTCCCAGCCTTCTGCCCTCGCCAGTAAATGTCCCCAATTTAACTATGGACCATTCAATGAGACTTTATGTGCCTCACCTTCCCTGAACACAGCCATCAGAACACATGACAGTGATGGAAGCTGGACGTTGGCAAAGCGGGCCACCCTGTCCAGGGTCTACACACTGTCACCAGCACAATTTCTCAGCATTATTATTCACAAAGACGTTCCCTTCTTATCATATCGAACCAACTGATATTGCAAAGTCATTTATCCACCAAAAGTTTAGTACAAATATTGACAAGTCTGAGTCCAGTTGAGACTAATTATGAGCCAGTCTGTAATAGTCCAAGATAAGTGACAGGGACAACAGTCCCCTGACGTGCCAGGAGGTGCCATTTGGGTAGCAGGAGGGACACCATGTCAGAGGTTGTGAATGCAGCTCTCACCCCTCATACAGAAAGAAGTGCTCAGTGCTGGACTATCAATAAAGCATGTGAATGCTACTCAAATTGAAGAAAATTGCCGAGATGCAGAAACAGCCTCTGTAAAGCTGGGGACCTGATGGGAATGAGCTTTACTCTGGCTGCCCAGGTCCCAGCCACTCACGCGTGATGAAGTATATTGTTAAGAAAATTGCATCTCACTGTGTGCAGGCTCTGCAGTGAATGGACTCAGATGAGGAGCATTTGTTTTCTTATATTTCAGCACAGCAAAGAGACTCTCTTAATCAGATTAGAATAAAGAGCTCTTTCATACTGACTCTCTCTCACGGTGAAATCTGCAGGAGTGGAGAATTAAATCTCTAATTTAGTTAAAAACTATAGCAAGAAAATTATGGATGCCTTGGAAAAGATGCCAAATAATGACAAAAAGACAGAGAACACAAAGTGAATGAGAATGAAGCCCGGATACAGATACACACAGCTTTCGATTTCCAGGGTGCAGTTCTGCTCATCCAGCGGGTACCTCCGGAGGTCCATCATGCACGCAGCCGTCGTGGTGATTCTGAAACACACAGGGGAGGGAAGGCGTTACAGAGGAGGGGAGGGACTCACGCCAATGGCTACTGCATAACACCCCCAGGAGCCCCTTTCCCAAAGTCCACCTGACAACATCTTCACAGTATATACTGAGAAACTTGAATCCATAAGAAACTTTTTTCAGTATACCATAAGCCAGCTTTATCAAGAAAAACAACATAAAACTTTATTTCAATTTTTTCAGAAGTTTAACTTTTGATTGACAAGTAGAAGTTGTATATATTTGTGATGTAAAGCATGATGTTTAAAATATTTATATACCATGGGATGGCTAAATTGAGGTGATTAACATATACATTACATACATTAATATTCATATATGCATTACATATGTTAATATCACATATCAAATATTTATCGTTTTTGTGATGGGAAGACAAAATCTACCCTCTTAGCAATTTTTGAGTCTCTGATATATATGGTTATTAACTATAGTACCGTGTGGTAACAAAAACTTTAAATATTATAAAATTATTTACCGTGTCTTACTGACTTTGGATAATCAAGGGCAGAGAAAGGAGTTTCTGAGGAAGTTCTTAACTTTAACTTTTGTTTTGTCTCCTGTGTAAAGGTACTCTAGTCTCTCTATTACAGAGAAAATTTATGTATCATTCCCAAGGAACCAGACCCACCACTGGGTATTAGCGCCAAGGTCTCTGACCTTCTATCTGACATACTGAAGCAGCTACGATGCACCCTGGAACTCCCAGCCACTCTTCCACTTGTCCCTACTCCATTACAGTTGTGTAACACGCAGTTGTGCATTAGGCTAGATCCCAACATTCTAGAGTTTTTCACCACATGACCATCCATCTTTTCAAAGAGAATATTTGCCTTCCATGTTGATTATAAATCAAAAGTCAGTGACCTAACTTTCCTTGAGGCTGGCTAAAGGCTTGCAAAGAATTTCCCCACGAAGACAGTGAAGTTTCCTCTATGCAGTGGTTAGACCAACTATACGTCGAGGAACAAGACTTCCAGAAAAGCCAAGTCCACTTCCCTACTCTGTCTACAGCCTTCTTTCAGAAAAAGCTAAGGTGTTGTTGAAAATGTGTCTATTCTGACTCTGTGCTTTATACTACATTTCTCTAGGACCCCACCCTTAGCCCACCCCTCCCCCCGCTGACTGGAGTGACCTGGGCCCCTGATTTAAAGACAGGTAACTTGCAGCTGGCTAGTGATCTGTGTGTGGTGTGGCGTGAGTTGACAGGCAGAGTGCAGCTATAGGGGGGCCCTTTCACAGAATGAAAGTGATCGGCCGGGCACAACCGAGGGGTCGAGTCCGAGAAAGCAGAACAGAAGCAGAGAAGTTGCGGGGACAGCAGCTCTGCCCGGGCCCTGGCATGTGGCTGTGCTGATTGTGTCCTCCATGTCTCCAGTGGAAGTGGCTTCCCAAAGTTTAGGGAGGACTGTGCAACAGGTGTCCCGACTATGCCTACTCAACAATGGATTATAGGAATGTTTTTGTCCAGGATCCCTAGGGCCACCTTGAATCCTTAACAATCCTCCAGCTTCCAACATCCTGGAAGTCCAGTACTCAGCTTTCTGTGATGGGCCTTCATTCTGAATATTCAACAACAAACCAACTCATACTTCAGGAAATGTGAGCAAATCTTGCTCCTGCCAACAGACCCTAACCCAAACATCTACAAGACACCAGGTGTGCACCACCCCCAAGAGGCTTGTCTCATGTACCCCCAGTACAGGTGCTAAGCAAATAAAGTACCTTATTATTATCATAAGTCTTATTAGCATCTGGTCAGGCAAGCAAGCTGAGGAAAGCTCTACTTCTCAATGCCGGAGAAAAGAAGTGAAGGAAAACATCAACATATGTAGTAAATGGAACAATGCTGACTTTTTCTATAGAAATAGCCCGTGTGTGCTATGCAGACTCACTACAGGATCCACACCATGGTGAAAGTGTGTTCCTCCCAAATGTCATGATAACTCCAGTTACCCCTGAGTTGAGGCGAGCATTGTATCCTGGAATCTGAAATCAACACACGGCTCTTTGATATATTTGTTTTCAGCGCCTGCCTTTCTAGCCAATGGAAGTTCCAGCCTCACACTTTTAAATTCCCGCATGTTTAATGGCATATTGGCAACCTCACACCCACACAAGGTATCTCAAGGCAAAAGTAGAAAAAGTTCTACTAAAACCATGGACTTTTTATGAAGAAGAGAAAAAGACCTCTATGGCAACATTCAAATTTTTATATTTTCCTGTGTATTTTGGTATCTATTAACTTGAGCAGAGTCAATAACTGAGATTACTACTTCTTATTGTTTTTCTCCCTGTCCAACCCCCCCCCCCCACAACACGCGCCTGCGCGAGCACACACACTGCCCGGGGGACACCCAGCCCAGAAGTCCTGTGGAATGTTCCATGGGAAATGCCAAGAGGGGAGGGCAGGAGGCTAGAAGAATTGGTGGGAGATGCCTCCTTTCCAACAAGGCAACTATTATGTTTTTTCCACAGAAAAGCTGTTGCTCAGTTCTTCTCTTTCTGGAGGCTTTTTTCCATTTACTTGAGGAATAAGGTAGATACATCTATTTGCTACTTTTCTTCATCTGGAAGAAATACGCAGAAAACCCTCTCAGGATGGAGAGTGAAACACAAGAGCCTGCTGGTGCTGCAGGAGGCAGGCACAAAGATGGTGAAGAGAAGCAGACCCTGGCGGACTGGAGGAAGCAGTGAGGTGGGGCAGATGAGGGGATGGAGCCGGCGGTGCAGCCTGCAGCACCCATCCCCCACCAAACCCACACCCACCTTGGCTGAGCCCATCACAGGCTTCGGAGTGGACTTTCAGAATGAATCAACGACATTTTGCACCCCGGGGACCCTGCAGAAATCAGAGGAAGTGTCGAGGAATTAAACAGACTGCAGAACTGGGAGCTCAAGCCCCAGGAATGAGGAAGGACCAAGGGAGGCGGTGTCTGGGCTCCGTGTGAAATCCCTAATGCTCGCACACACCTTTTCATGTTTCCCCTTAGCAAATATACTTTTTCTGTCTTGGGACGAGAATTTAAACAACATGCAGTCCCACTTCCCCAGCCCCCTGTCATCTGAGAATTCCATTCCCGTGTTTAAGGAATTGTGGTGAAGCCAACTAACTGGACTCTAGGAGGACGGGGTGAGGGTCTCTGCAGTATTGCTTTCTAGTGCTTTGGGGGGCACAGAGGGTGTCATTCGTTTTTATTGTTTATTGTAAGACAGCAGTGCTCAGAGTCACTACGGCTCCTGATGGAAAAGCAGAGGAGGGCAGTGGCCGAGTGACAGAAAAGGTATCTCTGCATTCACTATGCCCTTTCTTTAGAAATAGTCCCACTTCGAAGATACTGAAAGTAGAAAGTAAAAATTGTAAAGAACGCGAATAAAGAGAGAAAGGAGGACTGGAAGACGGGATGTTGTAGGAATGGGTGTGACTCAGCAGCTCAGCCCCAGACGACAACTGGTCTCATCCATGCTTAACTACCACTGGCTCAGTCCTTGCTCAGTGCCCGTCTCTGAGCTACACACTGGAATACACCCACATTTAACCTCACGACACCCATATTATAGGGGTCTTATCATTATTATTATTGTTCCCATTTTGCAGACGAGTAAACCAAGGTTCAGAAAGAATAAAGAGCTTTGCCATATTCACAAAGCCACTGGAAGGGAGGCATGGGCTTCAGATCCAGGAAGCATGGCCCCTACACTACTGTGGCTTTATCACCTCTTATCTTAAAAAGCACAAAATATATTTCACTTTTGAAGGCCTACTCAGAAAGTGAAGTTCTTGTTTTGAGTGAAGAGCAAAAAGGTGGGGCAATTCATATAGATAAATACAGATACACACGGATCATATGCATGTCTATTAATACATACCCACAATATTCCCATTTTATATATGTGTGTGTGATGGTTGGAAATAAATGTAAGTAAATGGAGAACACATTCTACATGCTGTTCCCATAGTAAGTGTAGGGACAATCCAGTCTCCCACCCATTGTAGATAGGGTAGTTCATCAGATCATCCTGCTTTTATAAATAATACACGTCTGAAAACACATCCAAGAATTAAAAGTAAGAACATTCAAGAAATAAATTTGAAATATGGACAGCACCATCCCCAGTAGCTTCAAAGTCATTACGCAATGTCTGGCGACGCACCACCTTTGCACACTGTCTCCCAACTCTCCTGGGAGACCCTTCCCTGCACAGCTGAGTGAGGAAGCTTGAATCAAAAGGTCAAGCTCCATGGTCTTCAGTATGTTGCAGAGTTTTTCATTGTATCTCAACTGTACTAAGCTTCTCAAATATTCTTTGGCATCAGCGCTTCTATTTTTAAATATCCACCAATTTACAAATCATCATTGGGGCTGTAATTGCACTAGTACAGATTCCTCTACAAACCACCTGCTAGGGGCTGCTGCCAAAAATGCCGCTATCTGTGGGTCAGGAACATGCTACTGCAAACACCTGTCTGCAACGTCCACTTGTTGGCTTAGGTGCAAAAATCACTCCTTGTTAAACTTTCTGGGAAAGGCTGGACAGGGGCAGAGTCTGGGATTTGCACACATACAGGGAATCGAGCAATATACACATTACCTTCTACCACTTGTATGAATTTTCCTGATTCACTGCCAATACTGGAGAGGACAGATTAAAATTTCCAATGTAAGCCCAGCTTCAGACGTCCCTGGCTGATGAATGGATGGCAAGAAGCTTAAGCAGCTTTCACGGAGAAACCTTTAGAAATAAAATATGCTGGTCTCTAGTTCTCTCTGCACACCTTACCTCCCGCTAATGTTTCATTACATTTACCTCCATCTAGAAGTGAGAGTGCTAATCTGTTGACTTGCTGGCCCCTCTGTCACCCCCAGGAGAGGCCATGAGGGCTGGACGTTGTCTCTCTTGTCCATGGCCCTCTCTTCCAGACCTAGACTAGCACCTCCACACCCAGCAGGAGTTCTGCAAACACTCTCTGAACAGACAACTTTGGAGACACGAAGTCCATGGGTAAGCAGCAAGAGCGGGACACAAGAAAAATGTGGAAAGAGAAAAGAGGTAGCTTGGCCTTCTTGGCTTCAAGGTCCCAAATGTTAGAGTCGGTGAGGACACCTGGCCCCTCACAGGCCCTCCTAGCTGGGACACTTGTCAAGACACTTGGGCAATACCCACTGTTTTTATGGCCCAGTGGTCTATGCAGATCCTTTTGCTGCAGAACTGAGCCCTGCAGAATCGAATCCAACATCAACACCCAGAGGCTTCACGGCTTCAGCTGCAGTGAGGGTTGCAATGAAACGCTGCCTTCTCTGTGGTCCCAGGCTCTCTGATCATAGTCAAGGTAAATGAACAAGGCCAGGAAGCAGGCTGGCAGCATTTTCTGTGTGACTTCTGCCTTGCATTTGGAATGCTCAAATGTTTGAGCAATCTGGCCAAGAGTTGTACCTTTGGCTATGAGACAGTGCCACAGCCAGGGTATTGCATCACACATGACCAGTGGGCCGTCCATGGCAACTCACGCCATCTTCCTTCCTGGTTCCCAGGTGCCCAGAGCACTGGGTGTCAAGTGGCTTTCATGTTTCCAGGACTAGGAACTCGGAAGCTAGGATGAAGGATCTAAGTTAAATGATTCAGACCAAGCATTTTCTCTTCAGAAAGTGACTGGGGCCGGCTGAGCATGGTGGCAACCCATTCCTCCCTCCTTCTCAGGACCCACTCTGTTAGCCAGGCCATCTGCATTTCTCTTCAAAGTGAAGCCCTCTGTTTACCCGCCTCGCGCATGTGAGCTGACTTTGGACTTGACAGTGTGTTAGTCTCACTTAGGATCCAATAGGCCCTCTACGTTTCTGGTCTCTTCCTGAGCTTCTGCCTCTGCTGTGAGACGATCATGCCCAGAAGAGTCAGCTGGTCCTTCCAGAAGAAGGGGGGACACAGGGAGCATGACTGAGATGCTCACTCATCTCCTCAGAGAGCCCCCATGACCCCATGGGGTCCCCACAGGTCCCACATGCCCAGCCTATGAGGGAGCCACCCAGGATCCACAGATGCTCATTCACTACCAGATACACAGGCAAGGGGCACGGACAGCACTCAGACTGGCCATATGTTACGCAGCGCTCCAGCAGCAATGGACACAGATACCAGTAACTACATGCTAGAAACCTACCAAGAGGAATCACAACCTGCGACTTCTCAGGAGGGGCACAGGAGAGTAAAACCCTTATTAGATGGCATTGTTCTAAAGTAGGAACATCTGTTTCTATATTTAAGCATAAATAAATCTGCCATCACTTGGGAAGTCAAATCTTTGTGAAATCAGTATTCATATCAGGCAAGGGAAGCCTGATGTGCCTCTGTTTAATTTTCAAGGAATATGGTGATGCCCATGCAAAGGTCAAAGCTGGCAATGGTGCTGACTATTAAAACGTAAGTGTGTTTTACACTGCTAGTGGCTCTGCAAACTAAAACAACCTCTTTGGAAGGAAGTATGGAGACTCCTCAAGGAACTCAAACTAGACCTCCCATTTGATCCCACAATCCCATTACCTGGCATCTACCCAGAAGAAAAAAAAATCCTTTTATCATAAGGACATTTGTACCAGATTGTTCATTACAGCTCAATTTATAACTGCCAAGATGTAGAAACAATGTAAGTGCCCATCGACCCAGGAATGGATTAACAAGCTGTGGTATATGTACACCATGGAATAATATTCAGCTAATAAAAGAGTTGGAGACTTTACATCTTTTGTATTGACCTGGATGGAGGTGGAACACATTCTTCTTAGTAAAGTATCACAAGAATGGAAGAGCAAGTATCCAATGTACTCAATACTAATATGAAGCCAGAAGAAGAACTAATACACGCCCATGTAAGAGAAAAACTCAATTCAATTCAACTTGGAGGGAGGGGGAAGAAGGGAGGAGCCGAGGTGAGGAGGGAAGGGGACTGGTGGGCTCCCACCTAATGGGCACAATGTACATGGCACCACTCCTCAGGAAGGGACACAACTACAACAGGGACCTTACCTAACAAATGTAACCTAATTGTTTGTGCCCTCATATTAATCTGAAATTTAAAAAAATCAAGATCTTAGACCCTAGAGTGCCTCCCAGGAAAGGAACTGTCTGGATTCATAGATTGAGACATTCTTAAGGAAAACACCTCAGATTCAGCCCTCTGAAGAGGAGGGGGAAAACAGTTTGAGAGAATCAGGAAAGTACTTCAAGTCACCTCAACTATAGGGATCTAATTACAGCACTTGGAGGCTTCACAGTCTAAAACTGTATTACCCCAAATCACAGTTGCTAGCCATGTGTGGCTATACTTACAGTTTAAATGAATGTAAATTAAATTAAATCAAAAATTTACTTCCCCTGAGGTCCTAGTCACATTCGAGTTCTAGGCAGCCACCTATGTGTGAGTGGCAGGTGGCTAATCTACGGCATACACGAGACCCGTCTCCATGACCACAGGGAGTTCCACTGGACGGGGCTGAAACCACAGCAGGCACTTGGTCTTTCTTACTTTCGAAACAAAACTCCCCGGATGAAGATGATTGGGAAGATGTCAGCAAAAGCAGGAGACCCAGAGGCTTGAAGGAAAGCCACTGCTAGAAGACACCACGTGTGTCAGTCAAGTCTCTGCTTCAAGTACCACACCACAGCCTGTCTGATTTAATGGCCTGCCAGCTGACTCAGCCCTCAAAGAGAAAGACCCATTCTCAGTAAATGGTGATTAAGTATAACTCATGGAAAACCTTAACCTGGTCTTCAGATTGATACCCGAAAGGCTAAGGCTCCCACATGACAATCAGCCTGAAATGGTCAAGATCCTCACACCCATACTGTCCCTAGAAAATTACTGTGCTCAAATGAGTCTTTTCTATCTAAGAATAAGCATTCTGAATACAACAGAAAGCTTCTCTTTAGAAAGCTATGGAAGCATAGGAAATGAAAGCTGAAAAATTTGGAAGCTATAGGTCTGGGTACCAAAAGGTATGAGCCCACACGGCATCTCTGAAACAAGAGTGGAGAGACAGATTGAAAGAGAATCTGAGAGGAAGGCAAAGACAAAAGCAGCTGTCACACCGGGAGGGATGCAAGGAGGCCCAGCCACAGAACTGGTTTTTTTTGGACAGAGCTAGAGTGCCCTGGTGTCATCATAGCTCACAGCAACTTCAAACTCTTGGGCTCAAGGGATCCTCTGGCCTCAGCCTCCCAAGTAGCTCAGGGTACAGGTGCCTGCCACAATGCCCAGCTAGTTTTTCTATTTTAGTCAAACTCCTTAGCTCCAGCAATCTGCCTGCCTCGGCCTACGGTGCCAGATTAAACACGAAGACAGTAGAATTAACATGGCTGAAAATCATTTAATGACGTGACAGGCTTCTTAAATTTTATTGGCACATGAATCACTGAGAGATCTTGTTACAAATCGGATTCTGAGTCAGAATGTTGTGGATGGGCCTATATTCTGAACTTCCTGGACAATGTTCCCAGATGATTTTGCTGCTGGCTTGCAGACCATAGTCAGAGGAGAAAGAAGAGGAAAAACTTGTAAAGCCTTCCCAAAGCCAGAGGTAAAAAACAAAGCTCCAAAAACAGTGAGAAATTGATAGGCACAGAGGAGATAAAACAAGTATGTAACTAATCCTTATTAAATAGGGCAGAACTAAAAGGCATCCACATCAACAAATTATCGATGAAATGAAACATAAAACCATAAAGAAATACTGCTAATTAGAATAAATATATGCATTATACAATGTGTCGTTTCACTCAGTGGCATTAAGCACATTCACACTCAGGTGCAGCCACCACTGTCCATTTCTAGAATTTTTTCATTGTCCCAAACAGTAACACCCATGAGCCCCTACTCACCCCACCTCCCCGCCTTGGGAAATCTCTAGTTCACTCTGTCTCTAGCAATTGACCCATTCTAAATACCTTCTACAAGTGAAATCATACAGTATTTGTCCTTTTCTTCCAGCTTAGCTCATTTACCATATTGTTTTCAAGGTTGATCCGTGTTGTAGCATGCTCCAGAATTTCATTTCTTTTTAAAACTGAACATTATTCCACACCATGTATAAAACCACATTTTGTTTATCTATTCATCTCTTAGTGGACATTTGGGTTGTTTCTATAATTTGGCTCCTGTGAGTAATGGTGCTATGAACACTAGTGCACCATGTGTGAATCACTTCATTTGCTTCTTTTGGTATATATCTAGAGGTGGCACCCCTGAATCCTATGTTTAAATTTTTTTTTTCTGAGACATTCTCACTTCATCACCCTGGATAGAGTGCCATGGTATCACAGCTCACAGCAACCTCAAACTCTTGGTTTCAAGTGATCCTCTTGCCTCAGTCTCCCGAGTAGCTGGGACTACAGGCACCTGCCACAACATCCGGCTATTTTTAGAGATGAGGTCTCACTCTGGCTCAGGCTGGTCTCGAACCTGTGAGCTCAGGCGATCTACCCTATGTTTAAATTTTGAGGAACAACCATACTGTTTTCCACAGTGACTAAATCTGTTTAAATCACCACCAGCAGAGTCCCTAAGGATTTCAGTTTCTCTTTGGCTCTCCCACTGCTTGTTCTTTTCCTTGTTTTTAATAATAGCCATGACGCTAATGTGTGTAAAATAATCTCTGATTGTAGTTTTGATTTGCAGTTCCTTCATGACTAAAAATGTTGACCCTCTTTTCATGTACTTATTGGCCATTTGTACAACTTCATTGGAAAAATGTCTGTTAAAGTCCATCACCCCTTTTTTATTTATTTGTTTTGTAAAATATAATTAATTTTCATAAAACATGTTAATTATATTAACATGTAATTTTCATTATTTTTTCTCTTAAAATTTTTTTTATTAAACCATAACTGTGTACATTAATGCATTTATGGGGTACAATGTGCTGATTTTATATACAATTTGGAATGCTTACATTAAACTGGTTAACCAGTTTGCTTGTGTTTTTATTGTTGACTTTTATGAGATCTTTATGTATTATGTACATTAACCCTTCTAAGATTTATAATTTGCAAACATTTTCTCTAATTCTGTGGGCTTCCATTTCTCTCTGGCAACCATGTTCTTTTTTGGACATGAATCTTTAATACTAATGTAGTCTAGATTACATATTTTTTTTCTTTTCTTGCTTATGCTTGTGTTGTAATATCCAAAAATTATTGCCAAATCCAATGTCATGAAGTTTTTCTCCTGTTTTCTTCTAAGAGCTTTATGGTTTTAGCTGTTAGGTTTAGGTATTTGATCTATTTTGGTAAATTTTTGTACATGGTAAGAAGTAAGGCCCAACTTCAGTATTGTACATATGTGTATTCAGTTTGGCCAAGCACTGTTTGTTAAAGAGACTACCACGACCCACTGAACAGTGTGAGGGCACTTGTCAAGGGCCAGGATTTATTTGGGGGTCTCTATTTTGTTACATTGGTTTCCTATGTCTTGTCTTCTTCCAGGACCAGTTGCTTGGATTAAAGTAGGTTTTGAAATCAGGCAATATGAAGACTCCACCTGCCTTCATTTTTCAAGATTGTTCTCGATATCTGGGATCCCTTGAGATTCCACGTAAATTTTAGAATGTGTTTCTCCATTTCTGCAAAATGATGGAATGCTAATAGAAGCTGGATTAAAGTGGATCACTGTCAGGATACTGTCATCCTAACAGTAGGCCATCTGATCCGTGAACACGGGATGGCTTTCCATTTATTTTTCTTCTTCAAATACTTTCAACAATGTTTTGTATTTTTAACATGCAAGTTATTTTGACTCTATAATTAAATTTTTTCCTAAGTTTTTCATTTTTTTAGATGCTGTTGTAAATGGAATTACTTTCTTCTTTTCCTTTTTGAGTTGTTCATCGTTAGTATGTAGAAATCCAATTGAATTTTATATGTTGACTTTTACTCCACAATTTTGATCTGCTCAATGGTTTACATGAGTTCCTTAAGTTCTATTCACTTTTCTTCAATCTTTTTTTTCCTTTTATTAAATTTCAGAGTATTAGGGGGTACATAAGTTTTGCTTACTTTGTTTTGGTACAGAGTGAGTTAAGGTGTGTCCTTTACCCAGATAGGTGTAAGGTGTGTGCACTGTACCCAATATGCGTAAATTTACTTGTCCCCTTCCCCCTCAGCTTGATTCCCTCTGAGTTTTACTTCCATATGTGCACTTAAATGTTGGTCAATTAGTTCCAGTTTGGTAGTGAGTACATGTGTTTCTTTCTCCATTCTTGTGATGTTTCACTTCAAAGAATAGTTTCCAGTTCCATCTAGGTTGTCAGAAAAGATACGAGATTGCCATTTTTTTAAATTTCTGAGTAAGCACATACCACATTTTATTAATCCATTTGTGTATTGGCAGGCACTTTGGTTGTTTCCACATCTTTCCAATTGTGAATTGTGCTGCTATAAACATTTGAGTGCAGGTGGCCTTTTTATAAAATGACCTTTTTTCCTTTGGGTATATACTCAGCAGTGGGATTGCTGGATCAAATCGTAGGTCCACTTTCACTTCTTTTAGTTATCTCCATAATTTTCTACAGAGCTTGTACTAGTTTGTGGTCCCACCAACAGCACGTAAGAGTTCCTTTCTCTCTGCATCCACGCCAGCATTCATTGTTTCAGGACTTTTTAATACGAGCCAGTCTCATTGGAGTTGGGTGATATCTCAATAGGTTTTGATTTGCATTTCCCTGATGATTAGAGACCTTGAGCATTTTTCCATGAATTTTTGGCCATTGGTATATCCTGTCCTGAAAAGTCTCTGTTCATGTTTTCCAGCCACCCCTTAATAGGGTTGTCTGGTTGCTTCTTGCTGATTTGGTTAAGTTCCCCATAGATTCTATTTATCTGTCCTTTATCAGCTGGACAGCATGTGATTATTCTCCCCCACTCTTGGGCTGTCTTCCCACTCCTTCAACTGTCTGTCTAATGCTGTGCAGAAGCCCCCCAATTTGATCAAGTTCCACTGCTGCTGTGATTACCCCTGAGGTCCTCTTCATAAACTCTCTGCCCAGGCCAATATCTATAAGAGTTCCTCCAGCATTCTCCTCCAGTATTCCCATAGTTTCCTGCCTCAGGTTTAAGTCTTCAATCCATCATGAGTCAACATTTGTGAGTGGAGAGAGGTGTAAAGACTGCCCCAGTCCTCCACACATGGCTATCCAGTATTCCCAGCACCACTGATTGGATAGGCATGCTCTTCTCTAGTGTGTGTTCTTAACTACCCTGTCAAGAATCAGATGGGAATATGAGGATGATTTCATATCTGGGCTCTCTGCTCCCATCCATCTGTGCCTCCGCCCCTGTGCCAGCACTGTGCTATACTGGCTACTACAGCCCCATAGGACAGCCTGAAGCCTGGTAACATGATGCCTCCTGCTTCATTCTTATTTACAGAAGGTTGAGTTGGCTATTCAGGGTCCCCCCTAGTTCCACACGAAGCACAGACCATTTCCTTCCAAATCCTTCTTACTAGGCGATAAGTATCTTTGAGGTTGTCTTCCGCTGGTATCTTGCTTCTTCTTGTTCACCTCTGCAACTTCTTCTCATGGAATCTTGTACTTCTGGTGTTTACCCTTGGAATTGCACCTATTGTATAACTGCTAGTTTGTTAGTCTTTGTTATTTTTCATTTAAAACTTTTCCTTCTTTACAAGATGGCCCCGCAGTCAGTGTCTCTGGTCAGCCATCTTGTCCCTGAATCCCGGCTTTTTTCTTTTTGTTTTTCAGAATCAACTTTAATTGCCTGATCTTCAAGCTTGGGGATTATTTCTTTCACCTGCTCAAATCTGCCGTTGAACCCTTCTGGCAAAAGTTTCATATCAGTTACAGTCTTTTGCAATTTCACAATTTCTGTCTGTTTCCCTTTCATAATTTCTATCTCTTTATTTTATTTTGTTAATTTTATTCATATATAATTTCCCCCACATCCTTTAGTTTTTAGTCCATGTTTTTCCTTACCTCTTTGAGTAGTTAAGACAGGTTACTTAAAGTCTTTAAAGTCCAATATCTGGGTGTCTGCCAATTTATTCCACTCCTTTGAATAAACAATGTTTCCTTTTTTCTTTATGTGCTTTGCTGTTGGTTTTTTTTTTTTGCCCTAAAAACTAGAAATGTAATTATTATAATGTAATAACTCTGAAAATCAGAATCTTCCCTTTCCCCAAGGTTTACTGTTTCCATATTTAGTAGTCTACTTATTTTGCGATACTTTGAAAGAAAAAGATTCCTTGTTAAGTGCTATCAGTGAAATTTCTGTTCCTGTAGCTGATGCTCGCTAATGTTTTTACAGGAATTTCTTTGAGTGCCAAGAGCTGAAACAAATAAACGAAAATACCCCACAAAAACAAAAAAGAGAATAGCCACCTCTCTCAGTCTTTGCAGATTGGCTGTGTGCTAGAGCATTTTGTAACCACTCTGCGAGGGTCACCCTGGGGACCATGTGGAAGCAAAAACATAGGTGTTCTTGGGGTTTTCATGAGCATGTGTCTTGCACAGACATGTGTGTGGCTTTCTAAAATCTCCTGCATATGTGGCTGCTTTTGAATGACCCAATTTCCTAAAAAGTCTGATCCCAGTTTCTCCTTTGAGCTTTAGATGATATATTTTATGTTTCCACCCAAAATCTCTTTCCACAGGGTTTGTCTTCATCTTGTCGCCTTTGTAAGCATCGCCTGTCTCTTTCTCTGCTTACATTCTGAGATGTGCAGAACAGGGATGAGCATCTTGCTTTAGTCCCCCAGGCATCCTCCAGACAGTTTAGAACATATGTACAGGGTAAGGTTTGGTCTGCTCCCTCTGAAGTGAGAGGGAGAACTGAGAACGAGGCCACATGCTCAAGACCGAACTGTCCTCCGGGGAGTGGATGGGGACAATGGCAAGTAAAAAGGCCATGAAGGTTGGTTCGGATAACTTCTAGGTACCTTTTGATATTTCTGTGGCGGAAGAACACTTTAGAGCTTTTTAGTCTGCCATTTTTCTGGTATTGCTTCTCAACATAAGATCTTTACAAATAAAAGGAGGAAGGTGTTTATGAAGATATAATAGAAATTAATGAATAGAATTATAAAATCAAAGGCAAGATGTTTAAAAATATAAATAAAATAGATAAATGTTTCTGGATTCTAATGAACACAATTATAAAGAGACTATAAAAATATGTTCTTAGAAGCTTAAAAATATAAAACATCATAAAACAATGCAAGTATGCATGCTAATGATTGCTAAGTTCAGATAAAAAAGATATTTCCCTGAAAAATGTAAGTTCTCAAGATCGATACAAGAAGAAAACTTAAACAACCATAAGTATTACAAAAACTGAAGCCATGTGTGTCAGAGTAGAAAATGTTATTCATGAT
This sequence comes from Perodicticus potto, assembly GCA_963574655.1. Taxonomy (NCBI): domain Eukaryota; kingdom Metazoa; phylum Chordata; class Mammalia; order Primates; family Lorisidae; genus Perodicticus; species Perodicticus potto. The sequence goes on along the minus strand of CAUYRH010099838.1, from coordinate 5,154 downwards.
GCTTACCAAAGTAGCATGCACTGATTAAAAGTTTGATTCAAAAATACTTCATATTTAGTATATAGTTATGGGTAAGTCTTTAAATACTTATAAGATCATCAACCCTTTTAGGAGTAGATATTTCCCATATAATCTATTACAGAACAAACAAGGAGAAATCTACTTGATTCATGTTATGACAAAACGCAAAAGAAACATAAAGACATATAATCCATTAATGTATTTAACAGAGTCTATATGGTATGGCTCACATAAGAATATATGAGAATGCCTGCATTAGTTCATTTTCCATTACTTATAACAGAATGCCTGAAATTGTGTAATTCATAAAAAATAAAATTTATCTCTTAACGTTATAGAGTTTGGAAGTGCAAGGTTGAGAGAATCCACCTGAAGAAGGTGGGAGCCTTTTTGCTGGTGAGGACTCTGTGAAGAGCTCCAAGGTGGCAGAGGATACCACATGGAAAGAGGGGTGATGTGCTCATGTGACAGCTCGAGTGCCCATCCTCTTCATATAAAGCTACCATTCCCCTCCCATGAAACCCATTAATCCATTAATCCATGAAGGGATTATACATTTATGAAGCCTGAACCCTCTCAATCCGTTCATCTGTTAAAGGCCCCATCTTACAATATTACCATGATGTGGATTAAGTTTCAACATGAGTTTTGGAGGGGACATTCAACCATAGCAGGGTTCTGTCCATCATCTCTATATTGGATAAGGTACCTAGGAAGTATCAGTATATTGGTTTCATGTTTCTTGGAAACTTCATGCAAGCCATGATGTCAATAGGGGTTAGATCAATGAGAGAGGAAACTTGGGAATAAATTTGAGAGAGCGAACATCTATCTTTAAGAGAAGTGGCACCTTCCAAGTGGAACTCACAAAGTAACAGTGCCTGCTTCATATGTCAGAAAACTAGTCTTAAGGTGGTGAGAGAGAGACTGAATAGAAATTAGCCTTTTACTCTAGACATGCAGGCCTATTTCTGCTGAGCACACATGAGCTACATGAAAGAAATGAAGGGCCTGAAATTTTCTCTACAATAAAGCCTACCTCTCTGGATGAACAGAGAGAGAAATGATGACTTAAAGGACAGATTCCCAGAGCTATGGGGAGGAGTCCCAAGAGACTTCACGGATAGAAAAACAGCCTGCCTTCTCCATCCCCAACAGCCAATGCTGGTCAAGGAATCTTCTGGAGAAGAGTCAATCCCAGTATCTTCCAAGGTAGACAGTACTGAAGTCACCAGAAAATGACACCAGCTAAAATAAAACTTTTTATCCATTTTTCTTCACCTCCCAAAATAAACCTTCAAAATAAGAAAAGTCATATATAATCTATCAAACTTGGTAGCTGAGGGGAAAAAGATGTACAGGGAGTAGAAGGTGAGGTGCCAAGTCACCTCCCTTTGCCAATGCAGGATCCAGCCTGCATTGGAAATAGGGGTGGGCTGTGCAAAAAGAAAATGTTAATGCTAAATCTGAATTTAGTATTAAACACAGCATTGAGAATGCCTGTGTTATATACAGAAAAGATAAATCACTAAAATACTGGCAAGAACACCATGAGATCGGTCCATATTTCACCAGGGTAGAAAAACTTCAAAGCTTACTGAGCAAAATGTCTAAGTAATAGGGGACACTGCATTGTGACTAGGTCACAAGTTGCTCTTATTTCCAATAGGCTGGCTGAACAATGATTTTATAGGAAACAGTTATAAGTTAACCATGAGGGAAATGATAATTTTTTAAACAGTATCATCCACCATGATAAAATAGGATTTACAAGAATTGAAGAATAGATCAGGGTGGGAGAGGAAGTCCCTAGATGGTCAGTGTCCATGTCCATCCTGGAGCACACTCAGCTGGGAAGACTCTCACCCCTGCACACTTTGCAGAGGCACAGAGGCTAGACCACCTTGACCCAGAAAGTCAAGTAGAAACTCCACTCAGCCAAAAAGTCTCTGCAATGACCCTGTCCAAGTGGCTCCATTTAGCCAAAAGCTAATGAATCACCCCACCCAGGCAAGGGAATTTCAAACTCCATACATTCCAGAGAAGCAAAGGGACAAGACCTGCTTGACCTAGGTCAAACACTCAGTTCAACCAAAGGCTGACCCCTGACCACATGGTTCCAACCTGGGGGGAGGCAATCCTTAACTGTGCAATTCTAAGAAGCACAGCCTCTGGTACCACCCTTCCCAAGAAGCAACTCCACCTAAGCTTGGAGCCCAGCCTACAGCCCTACCTAACTGCAGGTCCCAAATAGTGAGTTGCCCAGCTGGAGAAGACATCATGTGAGCCTAACCAGGAGTCATCGCAGTACCCTGCCAGCAGCTTAGCCTGATAACAGAGTCTAGTCAGTGATTTCACCAAATAGTGGAGCCCAGTTAGCAGTTCCACTCAACATCAAAACAAAGGCAGTGACCCAGCCAACTAAACAACTCACAAATGTAATAATTATCCAATAAAAAGACACCTTCACTCACAAGGAAAGATCCCACAGCAAGCAAGCAACTCTCTTAGGGGAGGAAAACAGACGTATTTTGAAATTTCAGAAATGGCGAAGACAGGCACCTCCTCCTACAGGCCAGATACAGAGGTAACCATGGTAACAAAGTAAACAGTGAATCAGGTATAAGCAGGGAAACTGCTCACACCGCCACCTGGTGTCCAGAAAGTATATTGCAATATAAATCTATCCGACTAAAGGTGACTCCTACGTCATTTGTATAGTTGTATTCTTTTATATATATATATAAAAGAACAAAATTTTGGTGGTTGGTGCCTTTTTTCTTCCCTTTTTTTATCCTCTTCCTGTGAGAGATATTATTAATTTTCTTTTAATTTTTTTCTTTTTCATTAATAATATACAATTTTTTTTTCTTCTCTTCTTCTTCTTCCCTTCTTATGGTTGCTTAGAGCACTTACATCAGATCTTTAGAGTCTTTTTTTTTTTATCATCATTTCTGTTGTAGTTGTTTTTTGTCTGTATGTCCAGTTGTTTCTGATTTTCCATGCATCTGTGTGCTTATGTGTCTGGAAGCTTTTTCGTCTGTCTATTTAATCATTTGTACTGAATGTGTTCTGTGTTTTGCTAAATCCTCAGGTTGGCTACTTTCCCTAACTAGATTCTTCCCATTCAACAAGAACAAGGGGGTCTGGGGGATGAGGGTTGACTGGAGCCAGCTTTCAACAGAAACTCCAGTCCAGAAGGAGAGATTACGGCCAGAAAAAATCCCAACAAAGCCAAAGGAGGAGAGCCAAGCTGAGAGATAGATAGATAACTGCACGTCTTCCCTGTCAAGGCAAGGTTCGACTCCAAGGAAACAGATTTCAGGTACAGATCTCACCCCCAAGAGGACGTGTGTCTGTCCCCTTCCCTAAGAGAGTTGCTTGCTTGCTGTGGGATCTTTACTTGTGAGTGATGAACTGAGGCTCTCCTCCCTCACCCCACCAGAGGGAATTGCTGGAAGATGTGACTCCTTCTCCAGAGAGCCCCTGCTGTGAGCCCAGGAATTCCCTTGTCTGGCAGGAAGTTTAAACAAATATTCTCCTTGCCACCTTGAACTTCCAGTTTACCCTTCCCCACTGGCCTGGTGGTCTAGAAGTCCAACCCCTGCAGAGACCAGAGACCAGAATGTCTGCACTTTTTGGCTAGGACTGGGCATTGCATAGATGGAGGCAGTGCAGCTATGCTGTATCTGTGAAACCAGTAATATTACAGAAAGACATAGAGGGAAAGGTGACTGACCTGGCCCTGAGTAAGTGTATCTCAACAGCAGGTGGAGTCTTGGGTATCTGCACTATGGGTGGAGACCCGGGAACTGCTGAGGTGCATAAACCCAAATGGAGAAACCTCCCCCACAACACCAGCATTAGTAGAGTGATCTTGCTGGGGTCTAAATTGGGAGAGTCATCTCCACAAGTCTGTGGTGTGCCAGAGGGAACCAGACCTCACCCTATAGGGGTACCAGAGCTACAGAACAGTGGCAACAAAGGTGCAGTGGCTGAGGGAGAAATTCTTTTGCTATCAGGATCTCATCAGGTTTAGCTTGAGTTCAGGTGGAAATTTCTGAAGCTGTCATTGAGCACCTAAGGCAAGCAGGCTTCAACTTCCCCTGCTGGATGGTGGCAGAGGGTGGTAACCACAAGGAGGAGGCAGTGACCTTACTTTGATTCTGGCAGGCACATAGTCCTGGCACATTTTATTATTAGACAGAACTGGGTCACAGAGAGTGGGTTAACAGAGACTGTTGGTGGGGCTACCAGAGACTGGGGTTACCTGAGTTGGGTGGTGAAGGGTGAGCAAGGAGGGGAAAGAGGGATCAGCCCCCTTGATCCAAAACTTCCACTGGACTGGCCTGTCTGACTTCTCGGAGCACCTGAGGTGCTCAAGCCAAACTTGAGCTACAAGTAGACTACTAATATGTAGTTGCTGGAGATCTTTTGAACCCTCCAGCTAGAGAGTGGGTGCTGTTTGGGACAATTGGTTTGGAACTCTTGAACTTGACAAATCACCTAAGGACCCTCCAAGGTGATACCCTTGTTTTGTTGTAGTGGGAAGTTCTGATTTTCCTTTTCCATTTGTCCCCCCATTCGTCCCCCCATTACCTGTGGGGGACAGGATGTCCTACTTGCTTGTATTTCTCCAAAGCTGAGACTGCAACCCAGAGTCACTAATTCACTAGGATTGCACTGAGATCAGCTGAATACAAGACAGGCCACCTACCCCTGCTACACCAAGCAGGCCTCTAGAGTCACAGACGGTAGTACTGTACAGATCCTTTGCAAAATTGTGGAGGAAAAGCTGCAGTCACCAGTCCTAGTTCCATGGTGAAGGGCTGGTCAATGACAACCCCAGAAGTCTCCAATCCATTTTCACCTTACCTGCTCATCTAGCTAAACAGTGAAAAACAATCATGGGGCAGAATAAGCGGAAAAATTTTGGCAACATGAATAACCAGAATAGTTCAACCCCCCCGAAGAATGACAAACCAGCCACAACAGAGGATCCCATTCACAAACAGATGGCTGAGATGTCAGAAATTGAATTTAGAATTTGGATGGCAAATAAGATCAACAGAATGGAAGTAAAGCTGGAGTTAGAAATTCTAGGAATAATTCAAAAGATGTCTCAAGAATTCA
>CAUYRH010099832.1:0-12954 GCA_963574655.1 Perodicticus potto | reverse complement strand
GGAGGTACTAGAAGTAATCTATAACTCTTCCTAGGCCATTGTATGGAAAAGAAGACGAATCTAGTAATTACTTCAATTTTTCAAATATATATGTGCGTGTGTCTGTGTGTCTATACGGAGAGAGAGAGAAGAGGGGACCGGAGGAGAGGAGAGAAGAGAGAGAGAGAGAGAGAGAGAGAGAGGAGATGAGGGGGAGGGGAGGGGAGGAGAGGAGAGGAGAGGAGAGGGGTTTATGTGTGTAATACGCATTTTTACTAAACTTCACAATAGTAAGTGAAGTAATTATCTTCCCTGCAAAGTAATTATCTCATTCCATAATGAGGAAAATGAAGCTCACAGAGGTCAAGTCATTTTTCCACAGCCACACAGGTAAGAAGTGGTGGCCCCAGAATTCAAACCAGGAGAAGGGTACGAAATGTGTTCTCTTCCCACTATGCAACCCATTTGTAAAATTTCCTTTAATCTATTTTTGTATATTTTCCAGAAGTAAGAGCTGATACCAGTAAGTATAATAGAATTAATATGGTATCGTATTTAATTTTAGATGTAAGAAAGAATATCCCCAGTTATTTAACTTTGTTCTGAATACACTTTCTTCCTGTGTCACCTGGAAGTTGCCAGGTGAACCTTTCATCTCCTGGCATCTCCTTTCCTGGTCTCTGTCCTCTCTCTGTTCTCTAAGCATTTGAGTGCCCCATGTTCTCTCTCAGCATACTTCTTCTCTAACCACACTTTCCCCACAACATTCTTCTAGTCTCATGGCTTTCTGTATTTAATGTCTAAATTTTAGCTCTTGCAAATTTATATTGCCAGCCCTGGCCCCTCACTTATCCAACGGTCTATTCACCGTGTTCATTAAAATCTCTAATAAACACTTAAAATGTGACAAGTAAAGAAGCCCTGTGATTCTTATCTCCCTCAAAACACCCTGTCATTCCATCTTAGTTCTCCCCAAAGAGGACTCTGTATCCAGTGGACCCGTGACCCATTCAGTTACTTAGCTCAAACCTACATACATGACCATTCTCCTCAGGCCCCACGTCTGACTTCCCAGCAAGTCATCATGTTTCCCTCCCTGAAATATATCATGATCTGTCCACCCTTCTCCATTGATCTGACTATTCCTCTGGCACAAGCCACGAGGGTGGGATGCCCAGATTACTTCAGAGATCCATAATTGCTCTCCTACCTTCTACTCTTGCATTCAGAGCAAAATGTTTTTTATAAAATGTAAATCAAACGCTATCACTCCATTCCTTTAAAAACTCCATGGTCTATCAAATGAATTTAGAATAAAATCCAAATTCTTTCCCTTGTCTGAGGACTTCTCCCTTGTTTTACCTTCATTCTTTCTCACTTTCTATTTTGCCCACCCATCTCCAGCCACGCTCACTCCATCTCTTCTACCATCACTACAAGCTACTTTTACTTGCTGTCCCTTCTATAAGACCTTTCCTCTTATTTTCATATAGATGGCTATTTCTTATTTCTCATTTCTCAAGCCAAATGCCCTCTCAATCTAGAGGAGTGATTCTATCTCCTATGCTCTATCATACTACTCTATTTTCTTTCATAATATCTATTAATATCTAAATCTATTTTTTTGTCTACTAGTTACTGTCCATGTGCCCTCATTGTAGAGTATCTTAAGCCCTGCCAATTATATCTTCCTCTGTGTCACACAGAATCAAGAAATCAGTGATGAGTACAACATCTCTGTAATTTTTCAAGCAGATGTTGAATGAAAAACAGTACAAAGAGTGAAGGTGTTTCCTCAATCATATGATGTCTGTTAGTTTATTAGTCAGTGAATTCTAATTCACAATCCTTGGAATGTCACATGAGAAAAGCAGACAAAGGATACAGGTCATGTGTCCCCACTACCTGTCCTAGGAAGGCTGTTTATTGAAGTAATTAGCCACAGGACCAGAGGGTAGAGACTGAACCCACAGAGGATTATTCACAGACCTTAAAACCTAATGAAGCTTTTCCAAGATTTTGACATTTTTAAAAGCAATGAACCATTTTTCCCTTCCATTTGCTTCTTCTGGTAATGAGAATAACTGTAACTTTTTGTCCTACAATTGTATTTTATTTATTTGTTTATTTTAGACAGAGTCTCACTATGTCACCTTCGGTAGAGTGCTGTGGCATCACAGCTCACAACAACCTCAAACTCTGGGGCTTTAGTGGTTCTCTTATCTCAGCCTCCCAAGTATACTTGGGACTACAGCCCCCTGCCACAACACCTGGCTATGTTTTGTTGCAGTTGTCATTGTTGTGTGGCAGGCCCGGGCCAGGTTTGAACCTGCCAGCCTTGGTGTAAGTGGCTGGTGCCATAACCACTGTCCTATGGGCGCTGAGCCCCTACCATTGTATTTTAGAAATAGAGAGCTTGTTTTTAGGTTCACAGATCCACAGAAATAAAAACTAATTTTGACCCAGGAAGACTCATGCCCATAGTCTCACACATAACTGATTTAGATGATGTGGATAATGAGCTATGGGAACTTTTGCACTGATAAAATTTAGATAAAATTTTGTACTCCAGATTGAGGCTGCAATGGGTGAGTCTTTTAGGGATGTTTGACAAGGAGACAGATGTACTCCATTTGTGGACTACATGTGACTTTCTGGGTGCCAGAGCATGGACTATAGTAGGGTGATTAATGCACCACAAAGACATGAAGTTATAATTCTTGGAATATGCCAATGTCACCTTACGTGGCAGAGACTTTGCAGATGTCATTCAGTTGCAGAACTTGAAATAAGTTGATCACCCTGGATTGTCCGTGTGTATCTTACACGCAGTCCTAGGTATACTTACAAAAGCAACACAGAGGGAGATTTGGCACAGACAGGAGAGGAGAAAGCAATGCGACTGTGGAGGCAGGGATAAGAGTGATATAGTCACAAACCACCAGAAGCTGAAAGAGGTAAGGAGTGGATTTTCCTGTAGGCCCCTGGAGGGCATGTAACCCTGCTGACACTTGCGGTTGGCCCAGTGATACTGATTTCAGCTTTCTGGTTTGCAAAACCATGAGAGAATAATTTTTTGCTGTGTAAAGCCACTACATTCATGGCAATTCATTACAGCAGCCAAAGGAAACTAACACATCCTCTGTTTGCTACAACAGACTACATTCTTATCCACAGAATTTTCACTATAAACTGCGGGCAACCCCATCACCAAGCAAACTAAACCAACTCCAGTTGTCAGGATATTTAAACCACCAAAGATTTCCTCTTCGATCAGAGTGTTACAGCAATGAAGATAAATGGAGATGTTTTCCTAAACGCGTTTGTAACTATTGAACAAAGAAAATGTACATTATCTTCCAGTTCAAGATAGTGGGTTGACTGTGCATCAATCTCTGCCTAACCTCAGTATTTAAAAGGGCATTAACCCACAAGGACAGAGTGAATGAGAGATGAGACAAAAGCCAAAAACCAACCAAAGAAACAAATGGAAGCTGAAAAGGAGGTTGAGACTCCTACTGAAAAGGAGGAGTTCACTTCGCTTATTCTAGACTGTCAACTCCACAAAAGCAGTGGGGAAACTGAGAACCATCCTATGGATGTGAAAAAACACTTCCAAAAAGCTTAGCATTGGTACCTCACAGAGCTTTTTGAAACATAGTGTACCAGAACAGAGGAATTGATTGAGAGTTTGTTTACAAAAGAGTTTGAACCTTGGATCCTTCCCTTTTTCCAAAAGGCAACAACAACAACAACAAATGTCTTTTTTCTGGAAAAGATAAGGCAAAAATGTTCTGATTGGGAACAAAGGGTTCAGTTGATTGCATGAGCATCACACCAAAAACTAGACGACTAAGCTGTAATGTACAAAGTGAATATTGGGACTCCTACACACTTTTCCCATCCTCATAAGTTTCCCACCTTATGAGCACCAGGTTGGGATCTCACAAATAGGAAATTGAATAAGTCTTCTCCATAAATATGACCAACACTGAAAAAAAATCATGAAAGCACTAGCAATGGAGATTCTTAACTCTGGTGTAAAGGCCACAGTATGCCAGCATCATCCATTTGCAGAGTCAACAATCAGCAAGTCAGTTAGAGTAAACACCCACAGACCACCGGGTATTCACTGAATGTTTCTAACAAGGAGGCAGAAGTCAAAGCAAAGAAACAGAAAAAAAACCAACCCGAAGGAAACAGAAATAAACAAAAAATGTATGATTACCAATTACCTCAGAAAGATAATAAAAGATGTTGCATTCTTGAAATACAATGAAAATACTATAAAAAGGAATGTTCTCCAAACAAATGGATATTAGAAATTAAAAACATCATAATGAAAATAAAAAATTCAAAGAAACCTTCTAAAACAGGGATTTCAAAAAAATTTTGAAAGAAAAGTGAAAAAAGAGAAAAATGAGAGGATTAGTCGGGAGAGTTCAACATATGAAGTATAAGATTTCAAAAGAAAGTTAGATGGAAAAAATTATCAAAACGTAATTTAAAAAATTCTCAGAATTGAAATCCTAGAGTTTTTGAAAGGGTTGACTGAATACCCAGCACAATAAATATAAATGATGAGCCCCACTGTGACGGACCCTAAACTTCACCACACCTGACATGAGCACAATCCTAAAAGCATCAAGAAGGGGTAAGTAGAATAAGAAGGTGTTTAATCTAAAGTCAAATTGATACTGGAATTTTGCTCTTCAATAGGTTCTTGGTCTCAGGGATTTGAAGAATGAATCCATGGACCACAGATCAGTGGTAAGTGAGGATTTATTTACAGAAAAGAATACAGAAGCTCCAGAGCTCCTGGCAGAGAGAGAAAACCCAAGTAGACAGAGAAAAGCTCTCTGTCTGTCTATCTGTCTATGTCTTTGTCTAGGGAGAGTTGCATGCGGCCCTTGGTAGTTACATTTAGCGTCTCTGGGACAATGTGTCTGGGTGATGTCTGGGTCGCAAATGAATGGCTACAATCCCTTTCATTCCCAGGCCTAGGAAATGGGGCACCCTTGCCCACCTACCAGCCCAGTGGTTCTGCTGCTTGCTACCACTGCACCAACATCGCCAAGGCGGAGGTACTGGTCCACGCCCCCCAGAGCCAATGAGCTGGCTGGGATGCCACCTGTCCTGTATCAGAACTTCAATCACTGGAAAAACACAACAGTTAAATAATGGCTTCAAAATTGGGAGGGGAAAAATATGAACCTAGAGTTTCCAACCGGAAACTTTATACCCAACCTACCTATAGAGAAGGAAGGAAAATAAGCAGGTATAGGTCAAGTCAAGTAAAATTTTAATTCTTTGCCAGAGGAAAGTCTTTCTTACTTTGGATGCCCAGCTATTGAGGATGCCAGCCACCTGACATGAAGACTGTTAGTTGACATTGTCCACCACACATGGCCTGTGGTCATGCCTCTCATCCCTGGGAGAAGTCCACTAGAGAAACTGACCTCCTGCCAATTCTCAGAGAAAGCCCATCCAGCTGCCAAACCAAATAACCTGGGCTTTCATTCATATTTTAAAATGGCAAATCAAAGATCAACAGAGGAGAGACATCATGAAAGGGAAATCTAAAAGCAGACACATAGCAACTGACTCTAGAGAAAACAGGTGATTGAAGAGAGAGAAGAGAACTTAGGAAGACAGAGATAAAATGTATCCTCAGAGAAACACGAGTGGGCATTGCATTTATTAAACAAGAACCAGATACCATGGAAAAAAAACCAATTGGAACAGAGGAAAGGGATTAGGGGAAATTAAAAACGTGATTCCTAAAATCAAAATTCCAATATAAGGATAGTGTAGTGGAAAGAAATGAACATGGACCATAACCAATCAGTGACTAGAAAGTAAAGATGAGAAAATGTCTCAGCTTGTAGAGGAGACATTGGCTGAGCTCCAGGAGGAAAAGCAGGCTGTACATACAGTTAGCCAGTCTCTAACACAGGATAGGTGACAATTTTGAAACACGTCTGTGACATTTGTGACACTTATTTCATTGAAAAGTGGGCCTCTGTCTCCCCTCTTGAAATCAAGACACCTTAGATTTATTTGCTTACCGGCAGGAAAGTTCACTGAATGTGACATTGTTTGACTTTTGAGGCTAGGTCATGAAACTCAATGGAGTGTCTTCCTCATTCACTAAGACACTTGCACTTGAACCCCTAAAAGTCTGTGTACAAAGTCCAACAACCCAGAGGCCTGCCTTCTGGAGGAACCAGAGCAATGACTGTGTGGGCTGAAGCCTATTTGCTCACATATCTGGAGGTTCATACTGGCTCTTGGTTGGTGGTCTCAGTTCCCTTTCATCTGAGCTATTCTGAGCTCCATAATGTGGTAAATGACTTCCAAGTAAGTGTCCCAAGAGAAAAGGAGAGAGATAGAGATAGATAGAGAGGGAAAGAGAGAGAGAGAAGGAGGAGGAAAGATGGATGTTTTGTTGCCTTTTCAGATCAACCTCAAAAGTTATACAATGTCACTTTGACTATATTTTCTTCTAGAGAGATTATCACAAAGTCCTGATCAGCTTCTTGAGGAGAAAAATAGATTCTCTTCTTTATTTTTTATTTTTTATTTTTTATTTCATCATAGCTGTGTAAAATAATGCAATCATGTGAGGTATAATGTGCTGGTTCCATATACAGTGTGAAATATTTTCACCAAACTGGTTAACTTAGCCTTCATGGCATTTTCTTAGTTATTGTATTCAAACCCTTATACTCTACATTTAGTAAACTTCATCTGCACCCTTCTAAGATGCACCCTAGGTGTGGACCCACCCAGCACCCTCCCGCCACCTTTCCTCGCCCTCCCTTCTCCACCTTTGCCCCCTTCCCCATATTCTTGTACTGAAATTAGGTTATAGCCTTCATATGAAAGCTATAACTTGGTTTCATATTAGGGTTGAGTACATTGGGTACTTTTTCTAATAATTCTTGGAATACCTTGCTAAGAAGAATATTTTCCAGCTCCATCCACATAAACATGAAAGAGGTATAGTCTCCATCTTTCTTTACGGCTGCATAATATTCCATGGTTCCATTCCAATATTCCATAAAATACAACAATTTATTAATCCATTCATGAGTCGATGGGCAGTTGGGTTTTTTCCATGACTTAGCAATTACGAATTGGGCTGCAATAAACATTCTGGTACAAATATCTTTGTTATAATGCGATTTACTAGGTATACATCCAATAGATTCTCTTCTTGATGGAAAGTGGCAGGGCTGGAAGACCTTGAGAAACAGTGAGAAGTAACTACCATGGGGAGTTTCGGCGCCCACCTCCAGCTCCAGACTTGTGGCCTGGAGACAAGCAGTTCTGTGGCACACTAAGCACTCAGTGAGCTTACATAAATAACTGCTTACAGGTGCTGAGTTTTACGGCCAATTGGTTCATCAGCAATACTGATTATAACAGAACATTGTTACGAGCTGAACTGTGTCTCCCTCCCAAAACTCACATGTTGAAATCCTAACCCTTGTACCTCAGGATGTATTCATATTTGGAGATAAGGTCTTCAGACAGGTAATTAGGTTACAATGGTGTCTTTAGGGTGGGTTCTCATCAATATGACTCTGTTCCTATAAAAGGAAGAGCTAGGACACAGACATGTACACACAAAGGAAAAACCCTGGGAGGACACAGGGAGAAAGTGGTTGTCGGCAAGCTGAGAAGAGAGGCTTTCTCAGAAACCAATTCTTTGGCACCTGATCTTGGACTTAATGGCTCCAGAACTTCGAGGGAATTCATTTTTGTTGGTTAGGCCAACTGGTCTGGGGTGTTTTGTTATGGTAGCCCTATAAAACTAATACAAACAGTATCTTATGTTAAAAAAAAAAATTACACAGAGCAATGTATATGTCCTTTGAAGCATTTTTTACAGTAGGGGATGTACCGAAGCAGAACTAAGATTTCCTCGGAGGGAAAGTAAACTGTGAATGATACATCCCTATCATGAAAGGTTTTCAAATATTTAAGTACTTTATATCTATTTGTGTTAACATTTAAAAAAATCAATGTATTAAATCAAAAAACCAAGTTACAAAACATGACCTGTAATCACATATGGTTTTAACATCAATATATCCGTATATGTATAGAAATGTGTATACAAATGCACAGAGTAAGTACTGGAAATGTACTGCCGAACAGTTCCTAGGATTTCCTCTTGGGAACAGAGTGGGTTGCATACATGTATGAGTGCGTTGACCATTTACTTTTAACTGTGTACTTCTAAGTTGTTGAGATTTTTACATCGGCTATGCTGTCCTGTACTAATGTAAAAATAAATTTGATTTCCTTCATTAACTTGCTATATCTTAATTAACCCATCGTTAAGCCAAATTCCTGTTTTTCCAGGCTCAGCTTATTCTACCAGTGGTTCTCAACCTTCCTAATGCCACGATGTATTTTCATTGTTACAGAGGGGTCACAACCCACAGGTTGAGAACCGTGTCAAGATTGCCACCCAGCCCCACAGTGTGCTGAGATCCAGCAGGCCCGGGTGCTCCAGCACTGCGTGGGAAGCACACCTCAGGTCTTGAATGCCTTAGTTTGAACAAAAATGCTGGCACAGCAGAATATGATGGAAATTTCATTAGTGAACTGAATTACCAGGACCTGGATTGTTACCTTTGGCAACATCCATGCTTCTGCCTGGGAACATGAAGTATAATTTTGCTGCAGCAGCTGGAATAGTTGTTTCCATGTTGGATGCCTCCCAAAACAAAGAAAAGAGATAGTCTTCTCTTGAAGGTGAAGAGATAGTCTTCACCTTCTGTGAATTTGGAAAAGAATCATTTCCCAAGTACCTACTATGTGCTGTACTATGGCCTATGCTACAAAATGTGTCTACACAGTCCATTCAAGGCTATGACATTGTGCCAAGGTGATATTATTACTCTAATTTTATAAAAGGGTATCTGGGGCTAAGAAAGTTGGCTTAACGGGAATATTTCTGAGATCCTTTAGCAAGTCACAGTATTGCCTTGTTAGGAACAAGAAGTAAATAAAATGTGCAATATTCTCCCTCCACCACCTTCCCTGATATTCATTAATATCTTCTACTTCAGGGCTTTTGTATCTTATCCCAGGACCCTCTTCTCACTCGCATGCAATTGATGAGGCCCCTGGGCAGTGGCTTTGCTGGATGAACCCCAGCTCATCCTTTCTCCCATGTGCGATTTCCCGAGTCCTTCCTTCCTCTCAACACTGGCCCACGTCTCTTGGCACTGGTACTAGAGAGGAAGGAGCCAGAAGGAGTCAGTAGAGGGAGATCCCAGGGTGCTCACCCCTTCAGGGAATAAGTTAGCAGGAGCAAATGGCCAGAAACAGACAGTTCGCTTCAGACCAAGAGGGACAAAAGCTAGAGGAGGGGAGAGGGCTGCAGGAGGGGGAGTGATGCTTTAGCAAGGTCAGGAGGAGCAGTGCTGGTGCATCAAACATGTCGTCTTACTTTCGTGTCACTAAACGACTGGCACCTAGGGTTTCAATGACTGGGCAGAGACTGCCCCTCCTAGGGCTAGCTAATTCTTAGTGACAGTAAAACATTCGCCTAGGAGGGCACCTTTCATAGGCTTTCTAACCCATGCAGATCCCACACTCCCACACACCGCCATTCATCCTTGTCTTACAGCCCGGGAGGTGATATTCCTCTGCGTGACTCACCCAGGGTCAGGTACTTGGAAACTAGGGACAGTCCCTTTGCCCCACAGCCCTCTAAAATTCTTCAACTTTCCAATTCTGCATCTGTGTGCCTCACCTTTTCCTCAGAAGCCACAAAAAAAGACTCTGGCAGATGATTTTCTTTGCTTCTTCCACCTCAGACCTGCTGTGCACTGCCCTCTCCCCCCACAGTAACGTCCATGTCTCCCATCTCTAGGGAACTGTGAGTAACAACTTCTTCCTTCGTGACAGTTGGTGTCTGCACGTCCTGCCATTCCTGATGGAAACCAACAAGGGTATATTTCAAAATAGTTGGTGATGGCGAAAGATGCTAAAGATGCTTGCTGGTGTAAGGAAGGAGGAGCAGTGAGGAACTGGCCACAGTTTCTCTGCTCTGCCATGGAGCTTGCTGCTTGGACTCAAGAGTTGGAAGACGCTCTTCCTTTCTAAGAAATGTCTCCTCAGTCACTGAGAAGTTAGCCTTCACCCTTTTATCTTGCTGGACTTTTCTGGGAACGTGGAATCTTCTGTCCCATGTGAAAAAAAATGGGGCGAGCTTAGCATAATGTGTGCAGGTGCTCTGGGGGATGAACACTGTCAACCTGAGACAGGTGCTGTTTATTAAACTGGTCTCATTGCAAGACAGGGGAGTCATAATCAGGGTTTGCTTTTCTGTCTCTGGGTGAGTAGAAGAGAAAAGGCAACTGAGTGAGACACAGAGGAAGAGGTTGATACAGACTCTTTCCAGCTGGCATTTTCCAAAGCACACATGTGGAGCAGGATCTCAGCACTCAGCAAGGCACTCTGGCTTTTTCAGAACAACCACATGCAGGGAACTGTAGAGCTTTTCCCTCTCTGTTCCTCAGTTTCCCCATATATATGAAGAGACTGATAAATGAGTTGATTTCTAAGGTCATTTTCAATTTGCAGAGCCCATGATGCCCGAATGAAGCACTTGGAGACAAGTTTAGCTGCGGGTATATTGAGATGAGTCTCAGTTGGACCAGGAAGCTCTGACTTCATTGCAGATGCCGCCTCCGTTAACAGTGTATGATGCCCCCGTGCATGAGTGAACACACCCCCACACATGGACCGTGGTCTCGCTCCACATTCAAAGTCAATACTTTATACTCCAGACATCTCTTCCTGGGTTGCAGGCCATCTGGATGCCTTCCCAGACACTGACCAGGTTTCCTAATTACCAGGAAACACACATCTAACCCTAAATATTGCCGGAAGTACTTGAGTGTGCCATAGACAACAAAGACCTTGGGCTCAGGACATTCTAATCAGTGCAGGTGCAAAACACATTTCAGAAGTAAAGTGAAGAAAAGCTGCTTTCATTCCTTCAACTTAAGAAACTTTTCTTGGCACATTGATTTTAAACATCCAGAACTAAACAAAGTCACCTTTAATTTTCACTTCAAAGGCCTCTTCTATGAGCTTTAATGGGACAAGTGGATTAGGAAGGCGATGGTCCCGAATTTGCTGTTTGTTATTCCTTTTAATGTGATGCATCTGACATGCTAAATGCTGTAAGCACCTAATACACTATGAATTGAATTGAACACTATTTCATTATCTTGTTCAGGGAGGGGGATATCCATTAGTTAATTCTTCCATTTTCAAAATAAACACCTTACATTTTACAAATGGAGAATATGTTGTTTATATTTTTTAATAGAAGAAAGAAAAAGAAGAGATCTGAAATTTTCACAACTGTCAGTAAAAGTAAGCCAAGATAAATTCCTATGAGTACCTGAATTGAATATATAATTCTGGAGCTAAGATTTGAATACTTGTTAAAAAGAAAAAAAACTGGAAAAGCATGGCCATGTGTTTGGGGGAGACTATTTAGAAGTAGCCTCATTGCAAAAAGCTACCTCAGGATGACTTATCCCAGGAAGAGATAGAGGCACAAATTTAAACTCTCAGGCTACAAAGGACACTATCATGCAACTCTCATGAACGCTTTTTAGAAGGTGCTAACATTTTCTGAATTGGGAAACTATTGTCAGAAGGCACCTGGTTCTGGTTAATCTCATAGGCCTCCAGAAAGCTGCTGCCATAAATCGATCTACAAGCCAGCTTCTACAAATGGGAACGCTACTAAAGAATAGAAACCGTATGAAAAAACTACCATGTGATATAATCAGCAATTGCAAGAGATGGGAGTTTTTATGTTGAAAAGAGACTTGAATCAAGAATGTTTAAAGTATTCCAAGGAGCAAATTAAAGGAGGAAAGATACAAAATAAAAAACAGAAAGCAATGAAAACATATGTATTGAGCAAATCTCAAAGAGAAAAAGTAAATTTTAGAAAAGAAAAATAAGGGGAATAAAACTGAGAGGAGGAATTTGCCCCGCCCTCCCAAAAAGAAGCATGAAAATGCAGAGGAGGTATGCAAGCTAGAGCATAGAATCTCAGAGAGGAGAACGCTAAGACGTGAAATTCCAGATGATTGAATAGGTGTTCAAAAAGGTTGCCCTGTATCTCCTATCTTGAATGACCTGTGACCAATTTTGGTTTCAAGGTTTGTAATAACCTCACAGAACATGGTTCTCTTTGCCTTTGTTTTCTATACTATGGAGTATTTCCCATAATTTAGGAATTATGTGTTCCTTGACAGTTGGTAAAATGTCCACCTTTAGCCATATGGGCAGGGCAGCATAGGCAGTCAAGTTATTAGCGGTTGGGCATTTTAACTAAAAATTAAAGTTTAGGGGTTTTATTCTTATTGAGTCACTTCATATTTATATTATGCTTTAAAAATGTATCCATTTCAGTCATTGGTATAAAATTAATTCATTTTAAATGTACATGTAATAAAATCTAATAGTCTTAATATTGGGGGAAAAATCTCATTAACTTAGAACCTATAATCACCTTAATCTGATAGAGATTTTCTATTAAAATATGTCAGTATCACATTTAATATGAAAGTATGGCACAATTTCCCAGAGAGTGGAAATGAGACCAAGATGCCTACTATTGCTAATTTATTCAACATTGTGTTAGAGGTCCTAACTAATTGACTCATCTAGGCAAAAAGAGAAAAAGAAGGCTCGGCGCCTGTGGCTCAGCGGGCTAAGGCGCCAGCCACGTACACCTGAGCTGGCGGGTTCGAATCCAGCCTGGGCCTGCCAAACAACTACGGCTGCAACCAAAAAATGGCCAGGCGTTGTGGCGGGCGCCTGCAGTCCCAGCTACTTGGGAGGTGGAGGCAGGAGACTCGCTTGAGCCCAGGAATTGGAGGTTGCTGTGAGCTGTGATGCCATAGCACTCTATCCAGGGTG
>CAUYRH010099828.1:0-80249 GCA_963574655.1 Perodicticus potto | reverse complement strand
AAAAATAATTTTCTATATAACTGAAACCAAAACAGAATACAACCAAACCTCCATAAGCAGACTTAAAAATATCTGTGGAAGTATATATGTATATATATATATATATATATATATATTTTTTTTTTTTTTTTTTTTTTTTTTTGCCGTTTTTGGCCGGGGCTGGGTTTGAACCCACCACCTTCGGCATATGGGGCCGGTGCCTTACTCACTGAGCCACAGGCGTCACCCCAGAAGATATTAACAAATGGAAGAACATACCATGCTCATGGCTGGGAAGAATCAACATTATTAAAATGTCTATACTTCCCAAGGCAATCTACAAATTCAGTGCTATCCCTATTAAAATACCAACATCATACTTCCAAGATTTGGAAAAAATAATTCTTCATTTTGTATCCAACCAGGAAAAAACCCGTATAACCAAGGCTTTAGTAATAAAAGGTTTTAGTAATAAAAACAAAGCCAGGAGCATCAGCCTATCAGATATTAGGCTATACTACAAAGTCCATAGTGATCAAAACAGCATGGTATTGGCACGAAAATAGAGACATAGACTTTTGGAGCTGAATAGAAAACCTGGAGATGAAACAAACATTTTACAGCCACCTAATCTTTGATAAACCAAATAAGAACATACACTGTAAAAGACTGAAACTGGACCCACACCTTTCTCCGCCCTTCTGTATCTTTTTAATGTTAGCATTTGGAGAGTATTTTAAAATGCTTTGGATTGCTGTGGCCATCTCTCTCATGGGGCCTGAGCATCTTCAAATACCATAAATACTGATTAGCTTCACTTTTTTCCTTTTTTTCAGGATATTTTGTTTCTCTAATGTCGCCTAATAATAACCCCAGGTTATCTGTAAATATTTTTTAAGGTAGCACTTTAAAGAACTATACTCTCCAGTTTTGGAAGTTATTTCATGAATAAAATTCTTGGATGTTTGAGCATTACATCCAAATTGGTATTTGATTTTATTTACAGTGGAAGAGATGACGGGTTTAAGAACTTTATCTCCATTCCTTTGAGGGACACCAGCCAAGACTACAAAAAATTTGAGTTTCTTTAAACAATAAAGTCTCTATGGGACAATTGCTATGTAATTGGCTCTATGAGATACTATACAATATTACTAATAAAGGCTCAAAAAAGAAAGAAACCTAAAAGGAAAATTGTTTTATTCCTGTTACTTTTTTCCCTTTAGCTTTAAAAATTCATGGACTGTATATTAAATACATATTTTTTATGTTATTTGCCTTACTCATTAATTAACAGAGAAAACATTTTATGCTAAAAATATGAAGTCTTCTTAGCCTCCCTTTTCCATTATATTTTTTCTATACCTCAATATTTGCAGGTTACCTAAAAAGTTCTCTTTAGTTAAAGCATTATGATTTTGTCATGCAGATGATAACATTTTAATCAAGTGCTAAATTTTATGTTAATCATGTAGAGATTAAATAAAAAACAGTACCAACTTAAGTTTGGGTTCCAAAAGAATGTTAGAATTTTGTGCCCAGCAAACTATTGTTAGAAATATGTGCCCAGCAAACTATTTTCAAAATTCAATGCATTGTATTTAGAGTATCTCATCTTGGTAATTTTTTTTGTTTGTTTAAATACAGACAGCTGTATTGAACTTTCAATGACAAATTTCCAAATGAAAATCTATGCCAGTTAGTATTTAAATAACAGTCTTCCAAGAAGTGAGAATTTCTCATGTTTTAAGAAGTGGTAATTTCTGGGCGGCGCCTGTGGCTCAACGAGTATGGCACTGGCCCCATATGCCGGAGGTGGCAGGTTCAAACCCAGCCTCGGCCAAAAACTGCAAAAAAAAAAAAAAAAAAAAAAGAAGTGGTAATTTCTTATGTTTTAAAAAATTCCATAATTCAGAAGTTGATACCTTATTTGTGTAATCTGTATGGAAAGAATCTTTGCCAAAAGACCTTCAGGCAATTTCCCAAAAAACTGAAGTTGGCATTAGATACCTTGAACTTCTACGACAGAGGAACATTTGAAGAGGAGGGATGTATTAGTTTGCTACAGCCACCATAACAATGTGACACAAACCTGGGGACTTACACAACAAAAATTTGTTTCCTTACAGTTATGGAAGCTGGAAGTCTGAGGTCAAGTGCTA
This sequence comes from Perodicticus potto, assembly GCA_963574655.1. Taxonomy (NCBI): domain Eukaryota; kingdom Metazoa; phylum Chordata; class Mammalia; order Primates; family Lorisidae; genus Perodicticus; species Perodicticus potto. Next base: position 78,108 of record CAUYRH010099828.1, on the reverse strand, counting down.
GGGGTTAGGAATTCAAGGTGTGAATTTTGGAGAGATACAGTTTAGCCCTTATTTTTCTCCTTGCAATAGTTTTAGGTATCATAAAAGCCTTAATCTTTAAGAAAGTGTAGCACAGTTGTCCTGTTATTTAACATCATTGTTAAGTGTTTTAACTTGGTTAGAGAAGGAAATAAAACTTTGTAAAAGTAAATAATAATTACATAACAGCACAGTTATGATAAATATCTTTATCTGTATGTTTATTGATATAGTTATCTGTGTTACAAAGCCTACATCAACACGTAGAAATTAAGGCAGAAAATATTCAAATATTAAATCTATGGGTTCATGACCTATTTATTGAAATTAGAGCAGAAAACAGTGAATATATCAGTTCATTTCCTACTTATATTACCTAAATAGGAAAGTTAGGCCCCCTTTCTAAGTCAACACCTTAATTAATGGGCTTTGGGAATCTTGAGTTCTCTCTGTGATTGGGAGGAGTATTAGATGGCTGTATTTTGGATTGCTGAAATGAAACCAAAGCTGAAGTGTTAAGAACATTCTTTATGGCATTAAATTATTATCCACATACATCTACAGGAGTTTTAAGAAATCAAAATTAGGAAATCACTGGGCAATTCTTTATCTTTCTTCTAGAGTCCTGTCACTTCAGGTGATATTTTAAAGGAAACCATAGTATTGCTTGCTCTTGGTAATATATGTCATGACAAAAGTATCAAGTATTGAGCTCAGGCTCGGTGCCCATAGCACAGTGGTTACGGCGCCAGCCGCAAGAGAACCGCTTAAACCCAAGAGTTGGAGGTTGCAGTAGCTGTGATGCCACGGCACTCTACCAGGGCAACATAGTGAGGCTCTGTCTCAAAAAAAAAAAAAAAAATGTATTGAGCTCAAAGGCTTAATTTTAATCTTTCTCATCAACAAGTGTAGAAGATTGACTTCAGCCTTTCACAGATTTTATACCAGGAAGAGGAAACATGACATAAGCTTGTAGAACCTGGAGAGCCACGAGCGTGCACTGCCAACTTCCTGACTGCATATTTCTCTGGAGGCAGGTTGGCTGTGTGAGCCAACTGGGCCAGGGCCATCCCGCCGCCATAGCCTATAGAGCCCAGTACCCAGCAGGAGAGCAGAACCAGCAAGTGGGTGGATTCTGAGGCAGCCGGCCAGCCGTGCGGTTTGGACAAGCTATGGAAGTAGGAGTCTCCTTAGTATGAATGGCTCCCAAGGTTAGCCCTGGCCTTAGGACATCTTAGCTTAAGAAATGAAAAACAAAAAAAGTACACACATACACACACATATCTATGCATGTATACATATTCTTTACAGTGCTAGAGGAATATGTGTGTATATAGACATGTATGTACACACATACCCACACGTGGTCTGTGGGCTGCATGTTTGACCCCTGAAGTATGGTGTGGCTTTATTCTTAACATGATTAAGGGGTTTGGAAGGATTATTATGACTGTTTATGTGCCAAACATACCGGGAGGATAGGGCTTGTTTCCATCAGTCGAAGCGAATCATGGGCAGGGTCCAGCTCCAGTGAAGGAAGCATCACCCTCCCCATGTATCAGAATCTGGGGACTGTCCTCCCGCCACCATCTTTAGCCTCGTAGATGCTGTTTTTAAGATTTGCTTTAAGTGTAGTGTGCTCAGCTGAATACCATTGTTTTATATTTGCTTACAAAGAATACGACCATCTGTTTCAGGGGATGGCAAACTTTTACTTAAAGGGCCGTATAGTAAATATTTTAGTTTTGCAGGCCATCAGATCTTTGCTGCGACTATTCAACTCTACTGTTGTAGCTTAAACTCAGCCATAGACAGTATGCAAAGAATGAGCTTAGCTGTGTTCCCACAAAAATTTCTTTATAAGAACAGGTGGCTATAGTTCACCTCCCCCCAGCAGTTGGTATCACCAAACTTTCCCCCCATGCTTAATTTGGGGAAGGATGAAGATTACATTCCTCCTTGTTTAGAATATTCACCTAAATTAATTCACCTTAGGGTGGATTAGTAATGTAATAGTGCATGGCGCTTCATGTCATTCAGAGGCTCATTTGAATTTGTGATCCCATTTTCTCTTTTACAGCAAACTCTGTAAGATGATGGTTACTGTCTCCTTTTCAAAAGCAATAACTTTTCTCTGTTAGTTTTTGTTCCGTCTCTATTAAATAAATTTAGAGAGATATAGTGAATGAACAGGATAGAATTTAGGAGCAGAGATTTAAAACTGGGAGAATCTCTTCTCTTCAAATCCCGAGATCCTGTGATGGTGGGGGAAGGTCACTCTCTAACTATGGAGGTGATTACAAGATACACAGGTGGGATTTGTTGCTAGAACCATGATTACCATAGCTGGTGATGCATCAGAGCAGTGGTTGTCAACTTTCCTAATGCTGCAGCTCTTTAACACAGTTCCTGTGGGTCGCAACCCATAGGTTGAGAACTGCTGCATTGAGTTTCCTGCAGTATGTAATAAAAATATATATTCCTCTGTTCAGAGGTTCTGATTTGAATCAGGGCTTCACTGTGACCTGCAAACTTGTGCATCTAACATTCTCCTTGGGTGACTTTGAAGCAGCCAGCCTGACATACATGCCTGCAGTGTTGGCCTGGAGTGCTGGACTTGACATTAAGGGACCTTAGTTCAAATTCTGTCTGGCTCCTGTGGTCACATGACCCTTAAGTTTTAAATTTCCTCTTCTAGAGGAAACAGGTAACAGAATTAAAAAAACATTGTGTAGCACGTCCTGGGGAGTCAATGAACGTCAGCTTCCTTTTAACATTCTGGAAATCGTTTATTCTAATTGTGATTCAGGGGCAGCCTGCTAATAAAATGAAAGTGTTTCCTAAATGTCTTCAGAAAGCCAATAGTTTAAAATGTGATTTTAAAAATTTAGCTGTGAGCTGAGGAATTTTTTGCTCAGGATGGCAACATATAGAAGGGTCACTGTCTTTCTGCATTGGTCTCAAAGATGGTGTTTGTTAGTCTTTCACCAGAATTGTCCTGGGGAGGATGCCCCAAGAGCACAGCATTTTGCTTTTCTTTGTTACTCCCTCCAAGTTATATCAGGCAATCATGTTTTTAGAACCAAACACGGGCACCCAAACGTAAGGTATTCTGACAACAAAACAGAACACCTCAGTTTGGGATGGAGAACTTCCCCATCTGCAGACCATCCAGTGCTTCTTGTTTGCATTATTTAAACACCCCACTAGCAAGACTTCTAATTATATTTTGCTTCTCTGAGTGGGCTCTTCTATTAGGAAGAAAACGTTGAAAGCAGCCAACAGGAATATTCTAGTGTAAACCATTTCTCATTTTAAATTTTAAAATTCCGTTCTGGTTTCTGACCTTCATCTCTTTTAGAGTTTGGTTATCCTAAGTCAAGTTGGCCTTGTTAGTCTTGGATAAGCTGATTTAAAAAAAAATCAAGGTTCAGCATCGACAGGGAACACCTCTTATTAGTCTCTAGGACTTGAATTAAATATGTGTGTAATAGTTTATGTGATGTCCTTCTGCCCACTAGCGAGTAAGCTTCACGGGGAGTAGTCTTATGTAGGTCTGCTTTGTTAATTGCTCTATCATAAGCACCAAGCATGGTGTTTGGCGTATGAGGAACATTTGATAGACATTTATGAAATGCATGAAGTAGCCAGCGTCCACACTCTTAAACAGAAATGAAAGCAACTGCTAGGTTAAGCCACACAGCTGACTCTTTACTGAGGCATTGCAAGAAGTTGTAAAAAGATAGCAGAGCTCTGAGTGTGCTGGTGTTTAACAAAGGCAGGATTGATGGGTTTCTCAGGCTGGCTAACTGGATGGAGTGTTTCAGAACCTTTTTTGTATGAGTATATGTTAGATTCCTAAAATGTCAAGGTAACTGCAAGATTGTCTGCCTTTAATATCTTACTGCATGCTTGGTAACAGTCTTTAAGAATGATGAACTTTTCTTCCTCCATCAACGCTGAACTCAATTTGTTTGCCAGTGTACAGCACTGCTTATCAGTTTGGTGTGGGAACTCGTCTCTTCATAGGAGTTATGTTTCCATTTAGGACATTGTACATACAGCCTCCATATGGGAAAGTTAAAACATCTTTCCCCAAAATACTTTAAGTTAGCCTAATCTTGTAGAAATGAATGCATTGCTGTCATTTTAGGAGGATGGCAGCATTTACCATGTAATTGTGATATTGATAACAATTAGTCAGCTTATCTGTTCACCAGGATATTTCTTTTTCAACCACAAAGTGGCTTGAATACCAGTAAATTAAGCATGGGTGGATAACTCATCATCAATGAAACACTTTCTTAAACTCCTTTTCTTCTGTTAAATCCTATTTAACAGTCTAGTGTATCTCCATAGGCAAAAACAATTAGTATTTGTGTAGTTTAATACAACCATTTTCCCTGGCATGGCCTTCTACATGTCAGCCTTAAAATATTACCTGAAATGTCACATATTTATTATAGCAAACTTAAAGTGAAATGTACTGGCATCTTAAGAAGGATATTCCTTTCTTTAGCCCAGACTGACTGAAACATGCTTGTGTTCTCCAAGGATCACTTCTTAGACCCATGGCTGGCCGAGGAGGAGGAGTTGTTCTGCTCAGATGTTGGGCTGGATAATAATTAAGCCCGGGCCTTAGTTTTGATCTGTGGAGATGTTAATTTGCCACGATAAATCACTGTTGAGTTTCCTTGGATAAGGGGCCAGGGTATTCATTCTCTTTCCGGATAAGATATTAATTCGATTTAATTTGAAATGTTATTGCTTGGTTTGAAGATTTGCCTCAGAAAAAATGTAGGCTTCCAAAGGATCTAGTTAGGCAGGATAGGATTTCGAGTCTTTCACTGAACAAGTTCATAGTAAGCCTGTGAAAAATGGAATTATTTTCATGGTGACTCTTTTTCATAGCTGTCTTTGTACAAATTTTATTACACTACAGCTTTTTCTTCCTAAAACATAACATGTTGGATGTTTGTATTAAATATAGAATATTTGGATCATCCATGAGAAATGCAAGAGACTATGTTTCTCTGGTGAATTGAGGCCATTCTTTTAGGAACAGTGCTGTAAGGCTTTGAAAGAAACATTTATAAGCAAAACATTGGCAGAGTTTTAATTTTATTTAATGACCGGCTTCCTACCAGTGATCCTGGCACCCCATGCAGTGATTTGCAATCAATTAATCATGCAGAATGCTATGGCGCTGCAATAAGGACATTGCTTTCTAAGAGTCTCATAAATCCAGCAGAAACAAAAAAAAAAGAGGAGGGAGGGAATTGCATACTCAAAGTCCGCTTCTTGCAAAACCCCACAATGAGACGAGAGTTTTATGTTCTCTTTCCTAATATATATAAAACAGTGTTAGTATTTTCTTATGGATTCTAAGTTTTTAAGTTCCCATTTCTCAAAGACAGTTTGACCTTTTACTGGGTTGTCAGCATGGGTATCTTTAAGCTTAGCCTCGTTTCATTTAGACATAGATTGTTTAGAGACCATGGGAATTATTGCTGCTTTGGAAGGAAGGCCATGGTTTTGTTTTCCCCTAAATTTAGGGCAATCGTGCTCAACTACAAAAGCCATATTTTGGTGAGTCTTTGCAGGAATGATTCAGAAAAGAAGCATGTTTCATCCTGAAAATACACTGACATTTGCTAGAGGCAGATGGCAGGAGATGGGATAGCATGACATCAGAAATCAAGGAGACTTCACATACTTGGCTTTGCCAAAAGCTTCAGGAATCTGCGTGTTCAGAATCCTTCGCTTGTATTCTTGTCATTTCAAATGTGCCCTTGCAGTTAACTGTTTAGCTAGGATGGAATTTTTCTCCTAATTTTAGCATAGTAAATGTAGAGCTGTTAAATATTCTTAAAATTATATAAGCCTAAGCCCTTGAATGTATGTAGATTGTGTTGTCTTTATTCATTTTCTTATAGTTCTGTTTTTGGAATGTTCTTATAACAAGAACACGGAAGCTTAATATATATTTCATCTGACTAAAATTTAACCCTCTTTAAAGAAACTAAAAGGTTTTCAAAGCTGTTTACTTCTAAGGAGTAGGTTAAACTTCTGGCTCTTGATGAATTTATTCCTATCAAAAGTTGTACTATTTTGGATGACTTGTTAATTTATCCAGATTGGCATGTTTGACACAAGTGGAGCTCGTTCTGTATTTTTAGGTGCTTGGTGCTTCTGTTCCATATAAGCCCCAAAATATTCTTACTAAAATGCAAACTACTTTTTATAGCACGTAGATTGGAGGGAATAAACACAATGAGCATTTTGTCCAAAATGTGATGGTCTGTTAGTCAGCATCTGGTGGTGAGGCCATCTTTTGCCTGCAGCCTCCAGTATGAGAAAGTGCAGTTGCACATTGAAATCTCTCTTGGGACCGCAGACTGAAGCCATATCCACCTTGAAGGGTAATACTGAAAGGGGGGTGTACACCCTTCTTGTAGTGTACTCCACTGAACTACCTACATAGCTTGTTTTTTTTAAAAATTTAGTTATTTTATGCTGAACACACATTCAGAGGCAAGGCATTATAAAAAGCAAGATGCTGAGTTTCTTTTCCAGCCCCTCTGCTCTGAGCTGGCTGTGAGTTGGTTACCTTAATGAACACAGCGTGAAATGCCTAAAGCTGAACTGTGTGAGCTGGGAGCAAAGTACTGGGAAAAACCACCTTAAAAGTGTCCTACTCACAGGAGTTATCATTCATCCTGATAAGAATATAGAATTTTTTCAAATGCTGCTGCCAGTAAATTAACATATTTCCTTTTTGTATTTGTCAGGTAAGTGATACACACAGAAGGTATTGAAAATGTATGCACATTTTAAGAAAGGAAAAACTGTATTAAACTTGAAATACTCAAGTCCTGGTTGACTTATGCAATTATGGATGAAATATATACGATAACAAATGTATATAATGAGTATTACCATTTAGTGTAGTTTTTTTCCTTTCTTAAAATATGTATACATTTTGAGGGCACCTTCTATAGACATGACAAATATATTTGTCAGATTCAATCTCCTGCTTACTAAGATATCCTGTCCCTGCCCCTGGCCTTAGAATAGGGACGCGATTAAATTCTTCTTTCTGCAAATCAAGATGTGTTTAAAAGTAAAACTTATATTCTTGATAAAACTTACAGTATGTCAGGTGATGGTTATTTTCAGGATTTTTTTTCTTTTTGAGAGAGACTATTGGTCAACTTTGAGAATTTTGAAAATGTATGGTTCAGGAAAATTCCAGAGAACATGCTTCACGATGTCTTCATTAAATGGTTGAGTCAACACAGACCCAGAAATAGTATAGGATTGAAACCTGCTTAGCAATATTATTTTTGACCAGATTGGCCAAGAACTGAGTTAGACCAGACATGTTCCTGTGAAGAAAGCAGGTGATGGGATTTTTCCCTGCCAATGAAAAATGAGAAAGTGAAGAACCCTCCCCCCAACCTCTGCAATTACGTTTCAGCAAAAATAGACTAAAAAGACACTTTGTCAGTATAATGAACCTTATGTTCATTTATTAGTACTTCACTTCTAAGTAAGGGATTTAAATGAATGAATGAATGAGTAGGTGAGGGATAAGCTTGATGAACAGGAAACCGGAGATGGCAGACTGGCTTGCTAGTTCAGGCGGAGGGCCTGGGTATTCCACCTGGGTTTAGGTTCCAACTCTGTCACTTACTATCTGTGAAATTTTAAGTGGATATTTAAACTTTGTGAGTCTCATTTTCCCCATCTATAAAATTGGGCTTCTGATAGTACATACCTGATAGGTGGTATGAGGGTTACAGAAGACGATATGTGTACAATTCTTAGGCCTTTGTGAGTACTCAGTAAACACGTTGTTGTTGTTATCACTGTTACTAGTATATCTTGGGAAAGGAGTAAATTATTAAGAAGTGTATTCGGTCACTAAAGTCTCTGGACTGCTTCTAAGATGGTTGCTCCGGTGAAGAAATACTTGTTGTGCTTCATTTGGGTGTTATCTAAGTCACGATGTGTCAAAAAATGTTCCACAGTTTGCCTGGTTGTAATTAGGTAGTATGTGATAAAAAGTTCCCATAATCAGACAATTCAGGGATGACATGACTTTTTCCAAACTTGAATTGTGCTCCTGAGCACTGCAAATCTCCAGCAGTGGCACTTCCCAGCCCGTGTGACCACAGCATCCTCCTCCCCAGCCCAGCATCTTGCAGGACCACTGTTCCTCCAAACACACGAAGGGAAAACACTGATGTCAGAGGACTTGGAAATATACTCATTGCATGTGGCACACCCTTCATATACGTTTTTCCTCCCTTGGAAACAGTTGAAATCCAAGTGACATGTCCCAGCCTGATTTACCACATGGGTTGTGTTTTGAAACCCAAATCTAAAACAATAAATTTCAGATAGAGCCTTCTTCAGCCCCCAGGCCAGCTTTTGGGCCTCGGATAGGGGTTGATGTCCAGACCTCTTCGGGTTTTTCTGGGTCAGTTTTCTAGGGTTTATTCAAGCCCCCCAAGTGCTGGAAATCTGTGTCCCCGAGGAGGCGCAGGAAGTTATGTGCTTGTGCCTTGAGGCCTGCCCTGGCCTATAATCTTGCAGCTCCAGCTCAAGCTCTCCCTTCCTTTCTCAGCCTGTGGCCCTGCCGGTTGTGCCCGAGGTCACCCTCCCGGCCCCAGCCCCTTTCCTCGCCTACTCTGTTTCTTCTGTTGGGACGATCCTCTCCTGCACCCTTGCCTCCCAGCCTGCTTACCTCTTACCCATCTTTCAGCCTGAGCTCCAGAATCCTTCGCTTCCAGACAGAGAAAGTCTGAGTGAAGAGCCTGTCCTGTGGAGGTTCGGTGGAGGCTTTAGTTATTTTCCACAATCTTATCTCACTTGTTTTTCTCTCTAGACTCTAAAATGCTTTATACAGTTTATTTAGAGATATAATTTACATACAGTGAAATGCTCTGTCTGCTGTGCAGTCAGCTTTGTTGTTGGGTTTTCTTGGTTTGTTTTGTTTTTTTGTTTGTTTTTAGTTTCTCTCTTTTATTTGGTCTACGCCCCAGCCAGGGCAAGGGCGATAGACCCTCCTTACTGTGACTCTTACCCCAGAGCACTGTGCCCTCACCCCTCCCCCTGCCAAATAAATAAACCAGGACAAGGGAAGGGAGGGAAGGAGGCAGCCCCACAGGACAGTATCTGTGTTGAGGGTAAGCTGGGCGAGAATAAGTAGACCATGGACCCCATGACCGGGATAAGGAAGGACCTCGGGCTGGCCCAAGGCAAGGGCAGGTGAAGCGCTGAGTGTCCTTGCCCTAGGCTGGGAGCAGAGCCCAGCAGCCTGCCTGCAGCCCATCCAGTCGGAATTGTGAAAAGAGTATTAAGACACAGAACATTCTGTCACCACTGAAAACTCCTACATACCCCTTTGCAATCAACCCCCACCCCGAAAGCAGCTCCTCATCTGCTTTCCATCACTGAAGAACCATTTCTCTTCTAAAATGGACTGGAGTGGAATCAGACACTCTGTACCTTTCTGCGAGTCCAGCTTTTCTCACTCAGCATACTATTTTTGAGACACAGCCATGTTGTCACATGGATCCTAAATTGGTTCCCTCGTATTACTGAGTCATGTCCCGTTGAGGAATATACAGTCTCCTTATCCCTTCTGTCAGGGGACACCTGGCTTATTTCTAATTTTGACTATTAAGAATAAAGCTGTCTTGGACGTTTTTATACAGGCTTTTTGTGAACTACATTTTTATTTCTCTTGGATAAATAACTAGGAGTACAACTGCTGCAGGAAGAGGTGTCTGCTTAAATTTTGAGAACTGTGAAAGAGCCTTCAAAGTCGTTGTCCTGACTGTAAACTTCCCTGGCTCAGTTTCCCCAGTGTCCAGCTCAGTGTAGGGCACACGCCAGACACTCGGTGCTTATTAAAAATATATGGGAAACAGGCTCCCACCAGTTTGCATTCTAATGTCCTCACTAATCACGGGACCAAAAAAAATGAATGTTTTGTCCTTCAGGGAGATGGAACTTTTATTGGCTACATGTGAGTTCATTAAAGGCAGGCAAAAACCAGGGAGAATGGGGCTCCCTCCACCTGCTCTGGGCCTGCCTCTCTGGTTTCAGGTGACAAGTGTGTGCAGGTGCAGTTAGGTGTGCAGGTTGACACCTGGGGGGCTTTGGAAGGGTCCTGAGCAGCAGCAGCAGCCACAGTCACCTTCTAAAGTGAAAACTCCCAACACTCCCATTTAAGACCCTCCCAGACCTATTTTCCCACCTCTCAGTTTCCCTACACAAACCCTACTTCAGCCAAACGTGACAACGGTCTTGTCTTCGTGATGTTCAGCGTTTTCTCCCCTTCGCAGTGGTTGCAGACTTCACTTGGAAGAGCCCCCCAAAACGTGGTGACCTCTCCCTGTTGAGGTCCTGGCTAGCCTTCCAGGCTCAGTTCAGTTGCTTTGTCCTCTCTGAAGCCTGTCTCAGCCACCACAGCTGGAAGTTGTTCTTCTTTGGAGGCTCTTTGAATTGGTGTCCACCAGGAACAGACTTCCTTAGTCATTCAGCTTTTATTGAACTGAGTCTACATCTTCTCCCTCTGTAAGGTAATAGGCTTCTTCAGGGCAATGTGCTTAGTAGCCTCAGCACTCTGGTGGGAACTCGGGCTGCAGGTCACTAAGAGAGTAGCCAAGGCCGCTCATCATGATCCTTGGTCTTGGTGGCTGCTTCCACTAAAGAGAAGTTCTATTACATGGTAAGGCCATGGTGCCTTCTTGAGACAAGTTGTTTACAGAAGAAGATCTGTCTGCAGAGAGGAAGCTGTAGTACAGATATGGGGCTTCATGTTACCTGATGGGTGCATAAAGGAAGTTAGCTTTCTTTAGTCACAGGTCACTTGTCACCAGGAAGAGCACAGAGTGACAGCTAGAGGAGCTTCATGCACCATTTGTACACACAAGACAATTGCAAATTATTTCCTACAGGGCGAGATGGCTCCAAGGAGTAGAACAGTTGATCCTGTGACATACTTGTTTTGTTTTGAGATTGAGGTCTTGCCATGTTGTCCAGGCTGGCCTCCAACTCCTGGGCTCAAGTCTTCCTTCCACCTCAGCCTCCCTACTCAGTGGGACACCACCGTGCCTGGCTGTCTGTTCTCTTTTGATTCCTGTCTTGGTAGTTGAAAGTCCTATTTTGCCTGTGGTCTACAAACTGCCTACTTATATAATTGTACAAGTCCTGAAAACACAGTTTACTTTCCAGAAATGTAATGGAGTGGTCTTTACTATGATAATAAACGTAAATGTGAAAAGAACACCTAAAAGTATGAAAATCTGCATTGAATAAAACATATTTTCTGTATATTATGTTGTACTTTAAAAATTCTCATCATTTTTGAATGACATAAAACTTAAACCTGTAGTTAGGAAAGTTATTTCACGATTTGGTTTCTTAGCAAATGTTATTGCAAACAGATAAGAATTATGAAATTAACGCTTCTCATTTTTAAAAAGAAAAAAAATTATGTTGTCCCGAAAACTGTAAATACCAATTTCTCAAAACAGAATAGGCCTGTAAATTCTTTGACATCTCATAATTTTGTATTTGATCAAGAGGAAAAAACACTCATTTGTAGACCTTTAAACTAAAGAATTGAATGCCAGTTTTTTAAAAGTCTGGTAATAGCATAATTGTTAAGCAGGTAGAACTAATTAGCTTGGGTGTATTATGTTTAATTGCTTGCCTTCTTCTGGCTTAAAGAAAAACACCACATCTTGCATGCCTAAGAATTTTAACAGCTGTTTCTCCCTCTACTGAACCAGTAAGAAGTAAATGCAGCTTTGAAATTCCAAGGTGATTTCCAGCCTTATTCAGCTGGTAGAGAAATGAATTTGATTATCCTTCTCTCGGCAAAATGAGAGGCGTAACTCTATTGGTGTGGATAGGGTCATGGGGCAGGCAGTTCCAAGAAAGTTGGCTTTTTTGCCATGGGTCTCAAAAGTCCCTGGTTTCTAGATCCTTAAGAGGAATTCAGTGTCATGAAAAAAACCACCTTGTCCTTACTGACCATGTAAGTCAGTACCCTATGGAAAAGTCCCTGCTTCTTAACAGGACTTCAAGATTTGAATGTGTTCATTTGTTTTCATTATTTAAAAATTGTACTTGATACATATATTTTTTGTCTATCTGAAAGTATTATGGGCAATTTCAAACATACACTAAATTAAAGTAAAACAACCACTCATGTAGCCATTGCCCAATTTCAAAAACTTGGGAGCTTAATGGTTATTTGTGTTTCATCTGGCTTTAACTCCTCAGCACATCTGTAGGATTTTAAAGCAAATTCTAAAAATCATCTGTAAAACATTTATTCATCCATAAACATTTCAGCATATATATCTCTAAAAGACAAAGCTTGCTTTTTAAAACCATCATCACACCTAGGAAAAACTGAACAATAATTCCATAATATCAACATATAGTCATATGTTTAAATTTCCAGTTGTTTCATAAAAGTCCTCTGTGTGTGCTCTTTTTTCCAATTTGTTATTTTTAACTCACATCTAAATAAAGACCACACAAAACAATTATGTTGCTGTTCAATGCATCTTTAATACAAAAGTTTTAATTATGAAAAATTTCAAACTTACAGAGAAGTATAGAACATATTCATTAGCCATGCACTTAACAAACGTTAACATTTTTCCATATTTGCCTCAGATCTCTCTTTGCCTTTTTGCCTTCTCAAAGAAATAAATTGTTGTGTTAAAAATACAGCTAAAGTCCCTCCCCCTTATTTTTTCCTTTTTTCCTACTCGGAATTACCCAACATCCTAAAAGTGGTATATATCATTTCCACAGTATGTGTCTATATACGTATATATGTGGCTATTGCCACGTATATGTATCCATGATAATAATATATCATAATTTTTACATAAGTATCCATTTAATATAAATGTATGTATATACACATACCTTTTGTAACTGTTCATCCATCATACATAGGCATACACATAGAACAAATTGTTCATTTTAGACAGCTGTATTGTATTATTTCATTTCATGGATAAATATATACTCACTACCCTACTAATGTCCATTCAGGATGTTTCTAATTTTTTCCTGTACAAGAGAGACTCTACCTAACAATTTCAAGTATTGTGATTTGCTCATTTTTACCCTCGCATTAACCTGAAATTAAAATTATATACATGTATAAAAAAACAAAAACAAATGACATTCAGTAAATCAGGCAAATCTCCTCAGGCAGCTGAATGAGAGTTTATTTGTAACGGCTAGAAGTGGTAAAGATGTCTTCAGTTTTGCCAGGTAGCTGTATGACTGATTTCTTTCTAAAGTTGTTATGCCGCGTCACTGTAACTAGCAATATACATGAGAATTCCAGTTTCTCCAGATCCTACCTAAAACTTAGTATTGTCAGGCTTTTAACATTTTTGCCAGTGTGAAGTGTGCGAAATGGTAACTCATTCTTTCAATTCCTACTTCCCTGATTACCAATGAGATTTAATACCATTTTGTATTTATTGCCTTTTAAGATACTATCTTCTGTGAATTCCCTGTTCAAAAATGTTTTTTTCTAACTCAGAGAAATCATATTTACAATTACATGTGGAAACTTTAAGATTAGAAAAGGTTAGAAAAGGACATTTGTGGGAACTGGACTCTTTCAAGCTGGAGAAAAGTCAACCGCAAGGGCAGAAACTACTGCAAATGTTGTTATTGACCACACGGTTCAATCTTCTGCGCTTCAACCATCTGCCTTGCTTTTCATTTGCATGCTTTTGTTTCTCACTTCTCTTTGTGTTTTCCTCCAAAGCTCCTGTACCTCTTTCAATAACTTATCAAAATTATCTTATACATACTCAATATAGCCAATATCTGTCAGCATCTTTTCCTTTCCTGGAAGTTTCCCTTTTAGGGTCGTTTGCCCTCCTGTTCGCGTTTGGACTTGCACTCCCTGGGCCATCCCTTCTTCTCTCCCCCGAGTTGAATCCTCTGTGCTGTCAACGCCATGCTTCCTCCTTTGTGATAAGTTCCTTTATTTGATGGGACATATCTCTGGGATTCCCTGAAGATAAGATAGAATAAAAGTAAATTTTTTCTAGATGAGCTGAAATGTCTTTTACATTTTATTTATTTTTGCTCCTTTGACACTTGGTTTTCATAATTTGTCTGGGTCTTGAATTCTAACTAAAATATCATTTTCCTTCAGAATTTGAAGGATTTGATTCTTCCACTCTCCAGAATTGCCGTTGAGAAGTCTGGTGCCTTTCTAATTCCCGATCCTTTGTTTGTAACCTGTTCTCGCTTTCTGGATGGTTTTAGAATTATCTTTCTGTCTGCATTTATAATATGCCTCAGTGTGGTCTTTTGTTAAAATTATTGTTACTGGTTACTTATTAGTTTCTTTCAATCTAGAAATATATTTCCTTTAGTTCTGGATTTTTTTTTAAATTTTCTTCTTTTAAAAACAATTTTCTCGGGTGGCACCTGTGGCTCAGTGAGTAGGGCACCAGCGCCATATACCAAGGGTGGCGGGTTCAAACCCAGCCCCCAGCCAAACTGCAACAACAACAACAACAAAAATCGCTGGGCATTATGGTGGGTGCCTGTAGTCCTAGCTTCTCAGGAGGCTGAGGTAAGACAATCTCCTAAGCCTGGGAGCTGGAGGTTACCGAGGGTGACAAAGTGAGACTCTGTCTCTAAAAGAACAAACAATTGTTTCTCTTCAGTTTATCTACTGGAGCTGGTTAGAAATTGGATCTCTTGAATTGTTTTATTTTTCTTTTCTTTCTTCCATTTCCTTTTTCTTTTCTTTCTTTTTCTTTTTTCTTTTTAACTTCTAGGAGTTTTTAATGTCCTTAATCTCCTCCTAGCCCATCAATTTTTTTTTTTTATATAGCTAGCATCTTAATTTCCAAGACTTTTTTTTGTTATAGTTTCTATTTTATGGAATCTTATTTTGTGGCCAAAGTATCTCTTATATATGTCTGTGAAGATAGTAATTATGAGGGTTTTTTTTTTTTGAGACAGCTTCAAGCTGTCGCCCTGGATAGAGTGCTGTGTTATCACAGCTCACAGCAACCTCCAACTCCTGGGTTCAAGCGAGTCTCCTGCCTCCGCCTCCCAAGTAGCTCGGACTACAGGCGCCCACCACAACGGCCATTTTTTGGTTGCAGCCGTCATTGTTGTTTGGTGGGCCCGGGCTGGATTCGAACCCACCAGCTCAGGTGTACCTGGCTGGCACCTTAGCCTGTTGAGCCACAGGTGCCGAGTCTAACTATGAGTTTTGAAAGTGTCTTCAGTGCTCTGTGTTCTGAGTTGTGTTCCATTTTCTATAGGTTAGGTTTGTCTCTGTGTTTATTGTAGGCTCCTACTCTCATATTTGATAGTATACTTACCATTTTGAATTGGTGTAGGGATTGAATTAAATGACATTTGTGTACACGGTATGTAGAACAGTGCCTGGCATTTAGTAAGTACCGGTACATTATGTTGATTTTGTGATTTTAAAGATTTTCCACAACCTGGGTATTTATATTTATAGGTCACTTTGAAATACTATAAAAATAAATGTAAATATTGAACTTTGGGGGGAGAACCTGATAAAAATATAAAAGGTTAGTGTTCTAAGAAGCCTGAGAAATCTTCCAGTGCAAGAATTTTGTACCTTCATCTATTTTGATCAGTTTTGAGAATTGGACCAAGTGAGAAGTAATAGAGAAACTTCTAAAGTTTATAAATGACTAATGTTTGATATGTATCATAAATTACAGAAAATTAACATTTGTCCTCATAGTATCAATTATCTCCTTCATTTGCATTCTTTTTTTTTGTAGTTTTTGGCCGGGGCTGGGTTTGAACCCACCACCTCTGGTATATGGGGCCAGTGCCCTACTCCTTTGAGCGACAGGCACCGCCCTCCTTCATTTGCATTCTGACATACTTTTACATGGAGAGAAAAGCTTGAAGTTACTGCTTTAACCCTGGCATTGCTAACACTTTAAAGCCTACTTTAATCTGTATTATGCCCTATAATTTGGGTAAATGTATGGGAGTGAACATCATCCTGAGTGTTATGGTGGGGAAAAGTGGACTGACTGCTATCTAGTTCAAGTGCCTAAATTTGCAAATGAGGAAATAGAAATTCAAGGTATGATTACTATCCAAGACCAAACAATGACAGTGGCTTAACAGAAGCTCTGTAATGCAATTCTACCCTGACTACATTTTCAGTTTGATTCCGCTAAGAAGACAAGGATTCAACTAAGTAAAATTTTAGGGTCCTTTTGAAACATCAGAATTCTAAACTGGTGATTCTCCCTGACTGTAATTAAAATAGATAGAACTTTTGAATGAGGTACTCCATAATTCATTCATTCATTTGACAGTACTTATTGAAATCTGCTATGATTATGATCTGAAATTTACCTTGATATTGTTGGACTAGCCATACTACTTTTATGTCCTATTTCTTAAATGTTTATTTTAGCTATAAATGTAAAACACTAAAGAATAGGAATCCAGATTCCTAGAGAATCTTGTCAATTCATTGCTAAGGACAAAATACCAAGGTATGAAATGAGATGTTTTATGAATTCTGTTTACCTAGGAGATGTCAATAGGTTCCTAGGCTAGAACCAAGACCACATCTGAATCAGTATCTTTTTTTTCTTTTTTTATGGGTAGCCGTAAACTGAAAAGAACCTTATCAATTTTATGGCATAGGTTCACACAATTGGTATATCTTTCTAAATAGATATAAACCCAAACATGCACTAGCCAATGGCTTGTCACATAGTTGCATTAAAATTAACCTAAACAGGCTTGGCGCCTGTGGCTCAATGGGCTAATGCGCCAGCTACGTACAACTGAGCTGGCGGGTTCGAATCCAGCCCGGGCCCGCCAAACAACAATGATGGCTGCAACCAAAAAATGGCCGGGTGTTGTGGTGGGCGCCTGTAGTCCCAGCTACTTGGGAGGTGGAGGCAGGAGACTCGCTTGAACCCAGGAGTTGGAGGTTGCTGTGAGCTGTGATGCCACAGCACTCTATCCAGGGTGACAGCTTGAGGCTCTGTCTCAAAAAAATAAAATAAAATGAAATGAAATTAACCTAAACATATTTGTCATCCAGCAGAGGCCTCTAATTTATAGCCACAGTGTTCCATTCATATCAGATACATAGAAGCTAGACTGTTGAAATAATAGAGAACCCTTTATAATATTCTAGTCAAAGTATATGGAAAGGAATGGACTTAAAACCAGTTACCATGGAAATTTTCAAACATCCCTCCCTGGGCTTGTTGAAATCCAAATACTTTCACATATTGCACTTGGTATATCTCTTAAGTCTCTTTTCATCTAAAATTCTCTTGCCTTTAGAAAACAATCTTACACTATTGGTTAAAAAGACGGGGTTGCTTATTTGTTGGAAAGATGAAGTCATATTTAAAAAAAAATTTTCCACATTCTGGATTTTGCTGATTGCTTTCCCACGGTGTCATTTAACATTTTCTTCTGTCTCTGTATTTCTTGTAAACTGGTAGTTGAGAATAGACATTTGATTAGATTCAGGCTTTATTTTTTTTTTTTTTTGATGTTAAAAAAAAGTCTCCATTGATAGTGGTGTAAATTTCCTCTTGCAACCCATCATGCTTTTTGTGATATTTAAGATTAATCCATTTAGTCTGTGGCCATACCACCCTGAACGCGCCTGATCTGGTCTGATCTCGGAAGCTAATCAGGGGTGGGCCTGGTTAGTACTTGGATGGGAGACCACTTGGGAATACCGGGTACTGTAGGCTTTACAAAAAATAAAAATTAAAATAAAATAAAAAAGATTGACCCATTTAGTTTAAAGCTTCCTATCAGCTTTTCCCTAATGGTTTCGGCAACTGCTGATGATATTACCTAGGTCCACAATAGACATTACATCTAGGGTTATGAGTTTCTGAATTTGGAAAAATCTCACCTATTTCCAACTTCTCCCTCCTGATTTGTTGTGTCATCTTGGTCATTTATTGTCTCTTTCTTAATCTGTAAAAGATTTGTAATTCCCTAATTCAATTTCCCCTAAAGTATGTTACATGAAATGCAAGGCGGTGGTCCCTAATGTTTTTGGCACCAGGGTCTGATTTCATGCAAGATAATTTTCCCATGACAGGGGGAGATGGTTTCAAGATGATTCAAATGCATCACATTTATGTGTACTTTATTTCTATTATGATTACATTGTTACATTACATTGCATTATCTGCCTTATTGTTACATGCTCATGATGAAGGCATACCTAGCTCCCTTCCATATGCAGTCTGTAGGAGGGTTCGAACCCCTGTGGACACTGATGAGACAGGAGGCAGAGCTGAGGTGGTGATGCAAGGGCTGGGGACAGGCCATAAATACAGACGAAGCTCTGCTCTGTCTTTTACTGCTCATCTGCTGCAAAGCCTGCTCCCTAAGAGGCTACGACTGGTACCGGTCTTCAGCCCGGAGGTTGGGGACTACAGCTGTTAGGCATACTGTGAGGAAAGCTTCCCCAAGTTTGGGGGATGCTACACACTTGTTTTTTCCTCTGAGA
Source organism: Perodicticus potto (assembly GCA_963574655.1). Classification (NCBI taxonomy): domain Eukaryota; kingdom Metazoa; phylum Chordata; class Mammalia; order Primates; family Lorisidae; genus Perodicticus; species Perodicticus potto. Next base: position 59,501 of record CAUYRH010099828.1, on the reverse strand, counting down.
GATTTAGAATATACATGAGCCTATTTAAAGGTTTTGTCATTTAAGAAACTTGGATCATCCAGAGTTTCAACTTATTGGACCACTATATATATTTTTTCTTTTTTTTTGTCATTAATACCTGTAAGAATCCTATTGAAAGAAATACACCTGGAAATGCATCTTAGGTTAGAAGAGAATGAGGAAGGACATCCCCAGACCCCTGGGAGGCCTGCTGATAGGCAAGCCATGGCTCTGTAACAGCAGTGCACTGCTGCTTGGGAGAAGCAAGAGTGTGAGAATGATTCAAGTTCAGAGAGCAGAGAGAACTGATGAGTCATAGCATGCATGTCTCCTGTTAATATTAGCTCATCTTCATTTTATTGATGGCTTTAATTGCTGTGCTACCGCTCAGCATTACTTATATTTCCAATTTAGACTATTCTAAACGTATTGAATACTTATAAAAAAATTCTAACTCTCACACTTAAAACAATTAGCAGAGTTTGATTTTTTAACTTTTCAAATTTATGCATGTACACCACACACACACACACACACCCCACATCCCAAAGCATTCTTTACTTATTTTATTTCAGGTGCAGGATTGGTGTGTGAGGAGTAGAAAAGGGAATCATAATACTAATTTAGGTTGTTTGCTTCAGATGTTAATTCCAGGCTGATATTTATGCTAGAGGCTCACATCCTGTTTGTGGCTCACTATGGAAAATTGCGTTGAATAAAATTAGGGACAGAGACCAATTTTCCTTTGCTCTGAAGATTCTTCGAGCTCTGTACAATAAATGTTTTCCATTAGAAGGAAAATGTTGTGCCTTAATGCGCCTGAGAAAAACTAGTGATTGCCAGTAATGCCATCAGGAAACGATTTTTTAAATGTTTCAAAGTGCAAGCGTGAATCAATCACTAAATAGGGAATACAACTTATTTTGCAGAGTTGGAACGTTAATGATAAAATCATTTTTTTAGAGGAAGCGTTATTCTAGGGAAAGTGTGAATTTTAATTTTAGGAGCATGCACAAGGGATATAGCAATAAGAGTTACAAGTCAGAACACTTGATTGAAATAAACAAGAACCGAGCCAAGGCTCAGAAGACACGCAGTTATGTTTTGTGACCTTTGTTGGGGAGGATGGAATGGGATAAGACACAGTGAGGGTGGAACAATGCGTCACGAATGATCGCAACAGCAGACTAAACATGCTTTGCACAGCCCTAGGCTCTGGGTGTCTGGCCGTTAGGTACGCTAGTGAGCTAAATTCAGACCTTGGCAGTTGATGTTGATGATTAAAGTTATACTGGTACTTTTAGATTTAAATAAAACTTAAGCTTAAAAAATGATCATGATTTAAAATGCTTTTCTATTAAAAAATCATAAAAGGCATGAGTAATTAATTAAACATTTTAACATTATAGACAACCCTTTTCTATTATACTTGTCACAAACCTGTTATTTATAGTAAACTACTTCAAAATATGCTGTTCATAGGATGGGGATCAAGTGTGGAGTTTGACTGTGGGTATATCTTCCAGTCATAAAATTCCCAAATTCTGTCCTTTGAGGATGGTATGTGGGCACACCTCAAATATGTACCGTAGGTAAGACTGAAGCTACAGGGCTGAGACACGTGTCACAGTTACCTTAAAAACATGATTTTTTTTTTTTTGAGACAGAGCCTCAAGCTGTCACCCTGGATAGAGTGCTGTGACATCACAGCTCACAGCAACCTCCAACTCCTGGGCTCCAGCGAGTCTCCTGCCTCTGCCTCCCAGGTAGCTGGGACCACAGGCGCCCGCCACAACGCCCGGCCATTTTTTGGTTTCAGCTGTCATTGTTGTTTGGTGGGCCGGGGCTGGATTCGAACCCGCCAGCTCAGGTGTACATGGCTGGCACCTTAGCCCATTGAGCCACAGGCGCCGAGCCTAAAAACATGATTTTAAATGCACCTTCAGTTCATAAAATTGATTGCATTTCCTGAATAAAAAGTGGTTAAAGAGTGCAATCCTTTTATGTACCTCTAGGATATTATTTGGTGGATACTGGGCCCAAATACAAATGTTAAAATTCATCCTGTACAATACAGGGTGTACATAAAGTTTGTGTGTAATTTACCATGTTAACCTTTTTTAAATTGCACACGAATTTTATGTTCACCCTTTATAAGAAGTTTATAGAGGCTTTACGGGCTTTTCAGTTCAATCCCACACAAATTGAAGCCCAGAGAGGGGAAATGACTTGCCCAAGGTCATATTTCATCTTGCGGTTTAAAAGATGTCATTTACTTCACAGTTCAGGAGGCACTTTTTTCTTTTTGAGACAGAGTTTCACTTTGTCTCCCTTGGTAGAGTGTAGTGGCATCACAACTCACAGCAACCTCCAACTCCCAGGCCCAGGCGATTCTCTTGCCTCAGCCTCCCAAGTAGCTGGGACCACAGTTACCCATCACAACGCCCGGCCATTTTCTGTTGCAGTTTGGCTGGGGTCGGGCTCGAACGCGCCACCCTCGGTACATGGGGCCGGCACCCTACCCACTGAGGCACAGGTGCCTTTGTTTTAAATATGCATGTATGGCGTAAGGATGCATTTTACATGCTGAATGTGTAGTTTTGATCTTAAAAATAATTATCCAGTTGACTCAAAAGAAGAGAAGGCTGAGTCTCTTCATTGTTAGTTATTTAGTAGAAATTTCAATGTTGGGTGAATAAAATATAAAAGTGACAAATGACAGTGTCAACCAGCAGGTTGCAACTCAGGGTTAAGGACTGGAAGGTTCAGGGAACTTTCTGGGTTCAGTGCTCCCAGAAAGGGAGGGGTATTTTCTGCCCCATGGGCCCACAAGAAAAAGGCCTGGTGCAGTCAAAATGCAGATACCTATAATGTTTAAAACTAAAGAAGTAGGGCGGCACCTGTGGCTAGTGGGTAAGGCGCTGGTCCCATATACCGAGGGTGGCGGGTTCAACCTGGCCCCTGGCCAAACTGCAACAAAAAAATAGCTGGGCATTGTGGCGGGTGCCTGTAGTCCCAGCTACTCAAGAGGCTGAGGCAAGAGAATTGCCTAGGAGTTGGAGGTTGCTGTGAGCTGTGTGACGCCACAGCACTCTACCAAGGATGACAAAATGAGACTCTGTCTCTACCAAAAAAAACCCCAAAAAACTAATGAAGTATTAAGAGACTAACTTTGACCCCCATGGTGGTCCTTATAATGTGAATATGGAAATTACTTGTGGAGGTAAATATTTAGTGTATCAACAAAAGCTTGGTTATGTAGCAGGGAAAAAAATCACCGAACCAAGATTCCACTTTTCCATTTGGTTTGGCCAGACTTTGGGTCATTTATGTGTTTCAGCTTATTTGTCCTTATTTTAAGGGTAATAATACTCACTCTGTTTAGTTTCCAGAGACATGGTAAAGATCAAGTTATTTCTTTTACGTCAAGAGTGAAAGTTATGTTGAGACACCTGGTTTAAAGGTAGTTTGTAGTTTGAAGTTTTGTTTTATTATAATAGTATCTGAGTTTTAGTCGACCAAATTATGATAGTATTGATATTTCTTTGCTTGTTAAGAGTAAGGTATTCTACTTCACGCCCATCAGTTTTGTAAGCATTTTGATCACAAGTGGAATTGGATGATTAATTTTACTCCCCAGGAATTCTGCTTTCTGAATCAGTGAGGCTTAATTTGAACAAATGATTTTTCAATTTAGCTTTCTGTGTGATGGTCATACTCTCAAGGGTAGAAAGTGTGGAAAAGGTGGCTGCCCTTGAGAAGCGTGCCATTGTTGTGCTGGAGTTCTCGCAGTGCTGAAATGAAGTAATAAAATCAGAAATCACAGGACAGTTTCTTATTTCAAAGACAGACTGCTTGACCTTGGCTACATAGCTCAGGTAGAAACCAAGAAGGAACACGGAGGAGGAAATTGAGTTCCCATGCAGGCGACATAAGACCACAACAATATCCAGTAATACATCTGGAATTACAATGTGGGCCATTCACCTTTGGACCCAACAGGCTCTCACCTAGAAATGTTTCCCTCCTCAACTCTTATTCTCATTTTAAAAAGTTCTGATTAAGCCTCTGCATTTCTCTGCATTAAGCCCTACACACACTCCCAACACACGCACTCACACACCCTTATGCTTTCTTGGTTCTCTGTCTTCCTGAACTAGAGCCTACAATTTAACTTAAAAGAATTCTTTCTCATACACATTTGGTTCTTTGGCTCTTGTTGAAGAAGGCTTCCTTTGAAGTCATTCGGGGACTTTCCAGATACCTACACTCACCAGTGTTTTGAATTTTTTTGCTGCATGTTTCACACCCCAGAGGAAGGAAGCTTACAAGGATTAAGGGCTTCCAGGGTGCCTGGAATTGTCCCATTTGTCAGCAGTCACCTCCCAGCTGCCCTGTTCCACGAATTATTTTTCATTCTCAATGTAGTAATTCTTGTGCCAGGCTGGACCTTGTGTTGGCAAGGGGGCAGCATCGTGGGGACACAGGTGACATCTTCAGTCCATAGCATCTAGAAAGAGGCATTTTGAGGTGTGTGTGTGTGTGTTTTTAAGTTGTATAATATTCAATATCAGAAGTTTATCTAGGAGTATTTGTATTTAAAACTGAAGTGGCTTCATTCAATGGCTGGGAAAAGGAGTTGGGCCTGTGAATGTGTGTTGGGACTACACACAGACAGGCATCCTTTATCCCCCAGGTAGTAAAATGGGATGGAGAGCATTGTAGCTGGATTTGTAGTGTCGCCCTTATAGTGAAATCATTGCCTGGGGGTATCTGTGTCTGCCTGATTAAATGAGAGAAATTCCTAGTTCTACAGCAATGTCAGTTTTAAGAAGCTCAAAATCCCTTCTTTTCCTTCCTTCCTCCTTCCCTCCCTTCCTTTCTTTTTGGTGACTCTTCAAAATCTTATATTTAAGGAAGGGAAAGTATTATTAAATACTGGGCTGGGTTTGAACCAGCCAGCCTTGGTGTACGTGGCTGGCGCCCTACCCACTGTGCTACGGGCACCACCAAATATCCAGGGTCTGTTAATTCAGAAAAGTTGGTCAAGCCATTTCCAACACAATGAGAAATGAGGATCCTGGGAAACTGGAGCAGAGGGCAGAGCATCTCCGGGTGGTGACGGTGCTTCGAGTTCAGATCTAGATTACTTCCTAGCTGTGTAGTGTAGGCTTTAACTAGCCTGAGCCTCAATTTCCCAGCCTGTGAACTGCGGGTTACATTTCGAAGTGTAAAGAGATAATGAAAGTATGAGGCCCGGGACAGTTCAAAGCACTCTAGAAATGGGGTGGTGCGAGGCGTCTTCAGGGGCTGCTTTCAGTCGTCAGTTTGAGGTACAGGATTTGGAGTCAGGGTCAGTACAATCAAGACCCCCCACTGTAAGTGAAGTTTTTGTTTGTTACCATTGGCGTCTAGAGGGTCAGGGATGGCCTAAGCGATGAGTGGAGTTGGTGTGCGGCTTCAGCCCTCATCTCCGCTCTGCCGCCCTCCTCGCCCCCAGGTCCTCCTTTGCTGCAGGGCACAGTTCAGCCCTTGACACCGTCCCTCAGGGGACCTTTACATACTTTCTATGGCCCTCATGACCCTCCCCCATGGGCCTGAGGTGCAGCAAAGGCCACCACCAAAGATGGAGCCTGGTGGGGACATCTCGCCCTTCATTCCTGCCAAATTTTGCTTACTGCCTTCTCTAGCAACTAAAGATCCTTGTCTGGATGGCAAAGCTCACAAGCAGTTTTGTCATTAGACTGCCACAGTTTGTGTCCCCATGTAAATAAGGAAGACTTTGAGTAAAATGTGGCTGAGGTCAGAATGGCCTCTTCTTAATGGCGGAGAGAAGAACTTGGGGGCTTGAGGGCTGCCCGCCCTCCCTGACACCGGGACCTCCATGACCCCTCTGCTTTTTGCATCAACAGAAGCTGGTTATTTGTCATTTTTCCAGATGCCCAAGCCTTGGAAAGGGTGGTCAGTGAGAACCAGTACAGAGAATATGGTTTGCAGCAAGTAGCTTTCTTTCTTCATGTCAAATCCTCCTTTGTTTCTCCTTTAAACCATACTATTAGAAGGCTTTACCAGGAAAAGGAGAATACACAATGCCCTGCTGTTGCTAGGCAACCAGAAAAAAAAATCCCAGATTCAGTCACCGTGGGTAGTGGCATGATTTTCCCCAGGAACCGCTACTCTTGCTCAATAACTCGTGTAGAATTAACAAATTCGTATCATGGCGAGACTGGAGGGTCTTCTTCCTCCCCACCCGTTGCCTAGCTCAGTAAAGTCCCTGAAATGTTATTTGAATCTTGAGGTGAATCCTTGATTTCAAGATATTCTGCAGGAAGGTCCTGTGCAGATGTAAATATAGTTTATTACACAACCGGAACTGTGTGTACATATAAGTATACAGCATATACTGGAGCTGGACTATATACTGTATTACCAAGGCCTCCACCCATTTTAAAAAATAAATGGGCACCCCCTTCTCAGCAGCAGCAATGATTTAACCTCTTGCGAATGATAACCAGCCTTTATTCACTTCACCCTTCTCTAGGAGTATTTTATAGAAGTGTTTTTAGCCACAGGAGACATTTATGCGCCCAGCTGAACACATTTTAACTGATGTTGACTAAAATGTTAGTTAGCGGTTATGTTCCTCTCCCCCTGGGCTTGGCCATTCTTCTCTGTGGCTATTTGGGCACTGCATTGCCTAATCTTAGAGAGCTCTGAGTCTAAGACATGAGATGGGTCCCCTAACCGTCCTGTAACCTGTGCTGTCTGTCTTTTTCAGATTTGGATACCTCCCAGACTGCGTCCCCAACTCCCAGTGACTCATACTCACAACACGCTCAGCTGCAGACATTCATAACAGAAGCAAAGCTAAATCTACAGACAACGACCAGACAAGACGGGGAAATTGGAGATGGAGCCGAAGAAAATATTGTTTACCTCTAATTGTGTTGTCATTTTTCCAAACTAAACAAAACACTGGCACTTTGGGGAGAAACTTTTTTTTTTCCCCTTCCCTATGTGTGTATGATTGTCTATGTCCAAATTGCTTTAAGAATAATATTTACTGTTTCATGGGGCATGAGTCTAATAATTAAGTTATTGAAAGCAGCCCTGTTTATATAATCTTTAACTTATCACACCTCATTTCAGATTTCTGGGGGAGAAACTAACTTGAATAAGTTGAAGTATTTTAGAAGCTTTTTGGACCCTACAGTAAAATTCCATGTTGCATTTTCTACCTTATCATCTGGACTTCAAGTCTTTTGAGATCCCCGTGATTCAATTTGGATTTAAAGAGCGATATGCCCAAAGGATGAACTTTCACAGTCCCTTGCTTATCAAGAGTAGCCTCAGTGCCCCGAAAGGCAGAGGAGGATGTGGGAAAGGCCATTTCTCAGCTGGTTTTTATGTGCTAATATCTTTTGGGGACATCAGAGGTGGTCATCTGTTCTAGGCACTCAACCCAGGTGTCCTGCGTAGGCATCTGTTGTGACTGGTTGGCCACTGTGCCAGAGATACAGTCTGGACACACTCAGGACCTGAACCACATGCTTTGCAGATACTTTCTCTGTCCTTACGCTGGCTGAGGGGGTCAAGGCGCAGTTCAGCATCACCTTTCAACACAGCCCAGAGGCCCGGAGCCCCTGCATGTCGGTTTTCATGTAAATAGTGAAACTCCTTTGGAGGCCTCATGTCTGTCAGTGGCTCATCCCTGCTGGCCCCTGCTGCACCAGCAACTAGCACTCACCGGAAGGAACGCTTCCTGGCAGCATTTTGAAGACAAAAACTGCTCCCTCTTGGTGAAGGGTGCTGCCTGGATGTACTTCTGCACTCCACAAGGGAAAACTACTACATCTTGCCTTTAAAGGAATATCAGTCTCTGTGTGAGAACCCAGGAATTATTTTCATCTGGTTCAGAATAGCTTGTATATGTTTGGGGTCAATAAATATCTTTTACCTCATTATTTTACTTTGCAATTTTAATATTAAGTGTAGGACCATAATAAAATATTTCATACACACACAGAGTCATTCTTTTGAAAAGTAAAAATAAAGGAGGCCTATTAAGTTCATTTAGGATTATAGCCCTACTGGGAGAGAGATGTAACAGAAAGGGAAAAAATTTCACCCTCATCCCATTTTTTTTTCCATGACATTCCAAGGTTTTATCTACATTTTCACTTAGGCAAGCCATAGCTTAATTTTTTTTAAAAGCCTTTTTGGCGGTGCCTATGGCTCAAAGGAGTAGGGCGCTGGCCCCATATGCTGGAAGTGGCAGGTTCAAACCCAGCCCTGGCAAAAACTGCAAAAAAATAAAATAAAAAAGCCTTTTCTAGGGGACTGTTTTTCTGACTTTTGTTGTGTCTGGCAACTTCTATCATAATTGCATTAAAAAGTTCACACTGGGCCTAGTCTAGAACTCTGGGAAGCTGAGGTTGGAGGATTCCTTAAGCTCAGGAGTTTGAGACCAGTCTGAGCAAGCGAAAGACCCCATCTCTACCTAAAATAGAAAAATCAGCCAGGCATTACGGCAGGGGCCTATAGTCCCAGCTACTTAGGAGACTGAGGCAGGAGGCTCACTTGAACTGCAGAGTTTGAGGTTGCTATGAGCTAGACTAATGCCAGGGCACTCTAGCCTGGGGCACTGAATGAGACTTTATCTCAAAAAAAATGGGAGGGGGCGCTGCCTGTGACTCAAAGGAGTAGGGTCCCGGTCCCATATGCCAGAGGTGGCAGGTTCAAACCAAGCCCCAGCCAAAAACCGCAGGGGAAAAAAAATAGATTAGTGATTAATCTTTTCACAGAATAGATGTGACTTATTAAAATTCTAGTCAATAACTTCACCTCCAAGCTGAACTGAATTGTAAGATACATCTTTTCTTCCTAAAATATCTATTATAGAAAGAGAAATCTGTCTTTCCTCCTTGAATAAAGTCTATTCCATAATCCTACATCTCTTGAATGAAACAGGTATAGATATTTTGGTATGAATCTTTGCTACAATAAGTATAAATATCTTCTCCCTTTTTTCATGACAGTGGATATAGAAATAGTGAAAATATGTAAAGATGTTCAAAATCTTTATGAGGTTCTTTAAAAATATGTGTGGTCAGCCAACTTTCAAGTCCTACAAATCTGGGGTCTTCACATAGTTTCCCTGGGGAAGCCTGGGCATTTTTGAGATACCTATATTCACAGATTCCTCTTGGTAATTCTCATATTTAATGTGGCTTTCAATAGAACATAACTAAATTGCAGAGCTTTCCTGCTCAGTCCTTTTTGCTTTGTCCTCATTATGTAATGAGCTCAGACCCTGATACGGTCTGAGAGTTTGTATCCCCCAAAGTTCATAATCACCGATGCATTGGTTTGAGGAGGTAAGGCTTTTGCAAGGTGATTAGATCATAAGGGCAGAGTCCTCAGGAATTGGATTACTGCCCTTATGAAAGAAGCCCCAGGGAGCTGCCTTGCCCCTCCACCACGTGGAGGATACCGTAAGAAGACACCGCCTGTGAATCAGGAAGTCGGCCCTCATCAGGCTCCGAAGCTGCTGGCACCTTGCAGCTTTGATTTTGGACTTCCCAGTCTCCAAGACAGAGAAGTAAGTTTCTAGCCACCTTGTTTATGGTATATTGTTGTAATAGCCCAACAGATTAAGACAGGTCTCAAGAGAGAGTCACTGTGACTCCGGTGCAAATTGTCAAATCCTAAGAGAAGGCCACTCTCCTTCTGATGATCATAAGTGAGATTCCTCTGAAGGGGATCTACTGTTCCCACCAAGTTAAGAACTTTAAAAAAAAACCAACCCATTCCTTTAGAGATTTGTTCTGGAAGCTGCGTGAACTTATGCATCGTCTCATTTAGTGTCCAGCTACTCTGCGTTTCATCAGGACTGCATAATTGCTGGAATCGTGCAACACTTCCCAGCCCACTCACAGTTGAAGCCCTGTTCATTCAGAAAAGGGTGAAAACACTTGCTGTTTTTACAGCAAAGGGGTGTGTGTGTGTGAATTATGTAAGGGGAGAATATGAGCATAATTAAATCATGGAGTGAGAAGTAAAAAGGAATATGTAATGTATAGTTCCTCCTGTAACCTAGGAGCCCCTTTCAAACTCAGAACCAACCTGAGGTTGTTAATATCCAAACCCTCTGCCTTTCCCATTGAGAGGAAGCAAAACATGGCAGTTGAGAGTATAGATTCTGGAGCCAGACGTATCACTTGGTGGCTGTGTGTCCTTGGCATGTTAGTTCACCTCTGTGTAGCTCAGTTTCCTCATCTGTAAAACAAGGATGATCGCCTTATGGAATTGTTCCAATAATTAAGTGATTAATATGTGCAAAGTGCTTAGAACAAAGCCTAGGGCATAGTAATGCCTGAATACATGCTGGCAATTATCATATCATTAAGAAATATTTTAATAATTACTCAGTCTGGACCTGGTCTTTGGGCAGATTACTCCTGCACAACCAGCAACAGTGAATAGGGAATTTGGCTGGAGATCGTTAGACACAAGACTAGGCTAAGGTTCCATAGGTTAGCTTTCAACTCGTTTGCATCTCTAAATCTCTTAACTCATGTCCAGTAAACATTTATCAACTTTCTGCTAAAACCAAAGCTATCTGTTGGGGACAAAGTAAAGAGGAGCAAGCCTGCAATGATAAACAAGCCTAGAACCCACAAGACAGGATTCTAAGTGGTGAGAGAAAAAGAGAAAGGCAAGCTCATGTTGCTCTTCTGCCTCCACCTCCCCTCTTTAACCCACCACTTAGGGCTGTGTGGAGAATGGAAAAGAACAAAAAGGGGGACACATGGAAGATTCCAGAATGGTCTTATGATTGACACAAAGAGTTTCTTGTGTTCTTTCCTGACTGCCTCTCATGCACCGATGTCCATGTACCAGAGAGGCAGTAAAAAGATGAGGAAAAGCCAAACAAACTTGGGCTCTGCCTGTGAATCTCTCCCAAGGCCGCAGGGTTGCACCCTTTATCTTGTAGGTAATAGTGCCTCGGAGCACCCATGCTGTAGAATCCAATGTGAGTGGGAAACATCTGGAGTTGTACAATCCTGCAAAACCTAGCCTTCTGAGCTAAGTTTGCTTACCTATGAAACCGGGGGCTTAGGGGGCTGTGTGAGAAAAACGAATGAATTCCAGCATGGTGTGTGGCATACAGTAAGCACTCTAAAAATGACAGCAGGTGTATGACAGGGTAGGGCTAGAAAGAAGATTCTTGGACATGCTCAAGAATCAAAATAGATGGGGCGTCATTGCTTCAGTTTCTCACAGCCTATTTTCCTGTGTCTTGAGAGATATCCAAGGTCAAAGCCTGCTGTTATGCTTTACTCAGTGTAGGAGCTTCACATACTTACTGAAAAAGGGGATGAATAGATGAATGAGAGTCTTTGGAAATCTGAGATCAAACAGTTGACAGAACTGGAACTAGAACCCTGATCTATTACCTTTCCATGACTCTGGCTGGTGACTTCAAAGCAGTCACTTCAACTTGATGATTGAACTTCATTTTGGGTGAAGTAACGTGAAAGGGAACCATGTTAGAAGCTTCATGGCTGAGAAATTTCAACATGTCATTAATTGAATCCTAGTTTAGCCTACCAATAAACTCTTTGGAAAGAAAAAAATTCAGAACTTTGAGATACTACCAGCACCAAGGGTCTCATAACAATTGCCCAAGGATAAAGGATTAACTTGGCTAGAAAATAGGATGATTTTTGCTAATTTCACTAGATTCTATAGTTTCACTAAAGAACTGTCCGTTATTACTACAAGAGCCCCAGAGTCTACTCCCTAAGTGATGCCTCTTTTAGTCATAGGTCTGGTGACCCCTATAAGCTCCTGACTCAATCCCACACAATCCAGGGATAAATTGTCCCCAGGGCCACCGGAGAAAGTTTGGAAGGGCTCCCTTCTTGTTCAGAAGCTCAAATGGGCGTCCCCATTTTATTTCATAAAAGGGATCCGATTTGTCTATTTATGTGCATTTTCACTTACCCACAAGTTTGTCTAAGTTCTCATCTTTTCTCTCCTTGGTTTTGTGTGTTGTTCGCCTCTTTATAGAAGGAAGCAGTGAGGGACAAGGGAGCTAGAATGCTGATGAATGGTTTACTTCTTGCAAGTTGAACATTTAATGATGGAAGCCTGTATGGCCTGAGATGCCACTGGGGAGCAAATGCCTGGCTTCATCTTTCCATGCTCTCTGTACCACTTCTTGCCCCTGCCGCCTCCCTCCCCCCACTACGTATGTCTGAGCAGGTTTTCTGTGTAGTTGCCAGTGCTTCGTTTTACAATTTCTAACATAACAGCTTCAAATATAAACACAAACAGAGCCAGCAGCGGGGAGAGCATCTGCATCGGCCACGGAGCTAAAACAGCTCTCAAAAACGTGCTCCACTTTTCCCTTGGCAGCGTCGCAGCCTCCTTGGAAAGCCGTGGGCCACCTCTCTGCTGCTGGCAAGCTCTGATTTGGGTAAGACTCTGGCAGGTGCCAGCAAAGGACAATAGGCTTTTAATTAAGGTCTGTAGAGCCAAAGCTCAGGAAATACCTCCTGAAGAGTTTCTTTTAAACACTACCATTTCTGCTAACTGCCTTGCGAACAATAACTGTATACTCCATCAAGGAAATGGTGATCGTTAATCTTGGGCAATACAGGAATTGCTTGTAACAGAAAGGTAACAATGGGATTTTTTCCCTCATTATTTTTTCCTCTTTTCCCACCATAGCTTGAAAAAAATGGTATTCACTTCTTTTCCTAGTTTGGGGCAGTTGTTTTTACTATGCTGCTGCTGAATGTGATCGTATAACTTGGTATTTCCAGGCAAACACCCTCCGTGCAAAGGTCTCATTACATCTAACACTAGTATTAATGTAAACCTATTTGGTAATGGCCAGATTTTAAGTCACTCACTCAGAGGAAGATTTTCTAATGTGGAGTCTGAGCCTGTTAAGCATCGTTGCTATGGAGACCGTGTGAGAGTTGGATTAATTAAGGCCCGAACAGATGTTCTGAAGTGTGCAGAATGCACTGTTTTCTGTTAGTAATTAAAGAGGGTATGTGTGTACGTGAGAGGGGAGAAAAACTAGAGACAATCAGAGACAAAGCAGACAGACAGATGTGCTTGGCGCTGGACACGTACCCTTTCCTTCAGTGAAACTAACGGCTGATGACTCTGTGGACACTCCTCTCCTTTCTCCTCCACCCATGCCAGACAGAATAATTGCTTGAAATGGCCAAGCAGCCTTCCATCCTTCCTTTTTCAGTCTGATTTATAAGAGGCAAAGGAACATACAAAAACATGTTCTTGGATCAGTGGGTTCAAACAACCCATTGGTCTGAACACTCAAAAATCAAACTGGACTGTGTAAATGGTTTTTAAACCACCTGGCAGGGAAGCCAAGTTCACAGACTGGCGCTATATTAGTTGTCCAACCTGCTGGTAGCATTGTCATCAGTGAATTGGTAGCCAAGAGAGAGAATGGCTGCCCAACTGCCGTGGCGAAATTGTCATGGGGATGTCTTCAAGATTAGAAAGTGAGTGAAACATCAGGCTGGCTTGAGTTCAATTTGGAGAATATTTGTTTCAGTTTGAAGTCGATCTTTGATTTTTAATGCAGCGTATTCTATTTTTCCTTGAGTAAAATATTAATATTAGGCTTAGGTCTGGGAGTTCAGCAAATTGGGTTTCCTGTGATTCCCGCTTACCGGTCCCAATGAGGAGCATTCCCATGTTGTCTCCTCCTGGTTGGCAGGAAGGAGTTAATGGTTTGAAAATGCCTCAAGACTATTCTGCTGGGTTGACAGCAATTTTGCTTGAACTGGTAGCTTTTGAAGCATGATCGTTTTTTCTTTGTCTTGCAGCTGTGGAGGTAGGTCTGAAAATGGGGAACCAAAAAGCATCACAGAGGTACTTTGTTTCCTGGGAGACAGTGTCCTAGTGGCCCGTACTTGGCCTCTCCCCATCCATAGTCCATGGAGAATGAGTCAGAATACGATAATGTAACGAAGAATTGAGTGGCCTGGGGGAGTCAAGCGAGTGTGTGCATGTTTGTGTGTGTGCGCGCGTGTAAGAGAGAGAAGAGGAGAAAGCACATTCTCAACCAAAGCTTGTGTCTGATGCCTCTAATGAGTCTCACACACCCCCAGACATAGCTTTTTCCCGGTTTTGCTATGCATGCCCCTACATGTCACTAATTGCAGCCTGGCTCTGTGTAGGCTTCAGACTATGAATAGGATGAATGGGACAGTTTCTTTCTTTTTTCTTTTTTTTTTTTTAACTAGGTGAAGTCTGCAGGTTGCTTCACTTCCAACTTAGAGAAGATCAGAAGCCTTTCAATTGTGCTTTTGAGAGCCACAAACAGAGAGAAAGGGGACAAGTTAGATCACTGTGAATTTATCACCATTTGGGGGAAAACTCAAGTTTGCATCTTTATTTCTGTGTTGTCCTCTTATAGACACGACCTGAAGCTCATTCGCCCTTGAACTTGACTGTTAACTCTGTTGGATTTTCCACTTCTCCTCCTATTTGGGGATTATCTCCACTTATCTCATGGGGGAAAGTACATAGTGTGGCTATGGAAATAGAAAAGAGTAAAGAGTAGTATTTGCCTTTTGAATCATCTGTGATTGGTTTTTATATCTCTGGTCATTAATAAGAAAAATGGCCTTTTAAAATGTAATTCTGTTAGTCTTTTCTTTCTCCTCACCAGACATAGAGAAAGGAGAAAGTATATTCTGGGTAATTTGTTGACTCAAAAAGAAATTGGGGTGAAAAACAACAAAGGTTTAAGGCCTCTGAAGGGACATCTGTCAAGTGCTTTAGTAAAAGAGCAACAGTGGGAACCTTGAAACAAACGAGTGGAAATAGAGCCAGTACAGTGGGAAAATTCAAGGGAATATCTGCTTTCCCCCTAAATCACCAAATTTTGAGAAGTATTTTACTCTCAACAAAAGTTAACATGCTTTCTTTCTGTGTGTGTGTGATGTGCACGTGCTCTGTCTGTCTATATACATGCTGTTTGCGGTCTTTCAGTATATTTGGTACCCTAAGAAACAAACTTTATTATTTTTCTTCCCTGTGTCATTCCCTATGCTCATCTGAGACCAAAAGCGCACGACTACCATGGTTTAGACACAAGCTACAATTCCGGTGTCTTTGTCTTTAGCATTGCTATAACAAAATACTACACTCTGGGAAGCTTATAAACAACACAATTTATTGTTCACAGTCCTCTGTTTGTGTTTATATTTGAATGAGATGAGATCAAAGCCATGGCAGATTCAGTGTCTGATGAGGGCTCATTTCCCATTTCCTAGTTCATTGTTGGTGGCTTCTAGCTGTGGCTTCACATGGTGGAACAGGCAAGGCAACTTTCTGGGTCTTGTGTTCTTTTTTTGTTTGTTTTGTTTTTAAATAAGGGCAGAACCCCTATGTCTAATCACCTCCCAAAGATCCCATCTCCTAATATTGTCACATGGTTATTAGAGTTTCAACAAATGAATTTGGGGGAACACAAACATTAACACCACACCACCCATAGGACAAGAAGCATAGAGAGAGTATACCATATTTCTTACTAAGCCATTGGTCAGTGGTCCAGAATTTATCTCTCTTTATCAACCATCAATCTCCCACTCATCCAACACAAAGGTAAAGGACATCTACCATGCCCAGGACTCTGCTTCACATGGGAACACAAGAAGATGTCTATCCCAAGAGATCTGCCATCCCAAGGTCACCATTTATGGAGTCAGTCAAGACCTATATCAGCAAGAAAAGAACAATGTAGTTTAAGCAGCACCACAAGTCAGTAGAACCCAGCAATACAACAAGCAGCCCAAGCATACACAGAGTTTTAAGAGTTCAAGTAAATGGGAATGCTTTGGAGAAGTGTATGGAGACTTTGTGGCTGGCGAGTGCTTTAGTTTGTTTTTTGTCTGGCCTTAGGATTTTGAAATTTTTGGCTTGATTTTGGCTCAAAAAATACCTTCGGGAGGCATTTGGAAAGGTATTTTTGGTTGTCATGGTAAAGGTGGAAAGATGTGATACCCTTTTTCACCCACTGCAAGGGTCACTCCTATAACAAAAGACAAGTTAACAAGAGAAGAACATATTAGATTTGTTTAGTCAAAATTGTATGTGACACGGGAAACTTCAGAAATGAAGACCCAGGAAAAACTGTCAGTTTTCATGTTTAGGTTCGATGAAGAATAAATAGCTGTGTAAAAATGTGATTGGACAAAAGGGTATAATCTCACAGCAACAGACCGAGGGGGAAACCCAGCAAAGCTTGCTTGTTCGAACTCTTCTTGGTCTCTAGAGGCATTCCCTTCCTCTGGGGTATGGGGCAGGATCCCTCTGAAATCAGGGTCTTCCAGGGAGAAGGGTGAGACTGACCTTTCCAGGTTTTCTGGGTTGCTTTGAGGGGAGAGGAATTCTAGTTTCTGACTTGCTTGGAAAGAAAAAGAAGGTCTGCAGATAGGAGTACAGGAGAAAGTCTCAGAGAACTCTCTTCTGAGGCCCTTCCAATCTCCTCCAGTTTAAAACCATTCAGCATGCCAAGGTGACATTCTTTGGCGTGTCATGTTCTTAGTTCCAACATCATAGTGACTAAGAATTCCTGTGAGGACGGAACTTTGACTTTTTTCTGCTCAAAAATTCCTTTCTAAGGGTGCCTGGAATGTCACATCTATGAATAATAAAATCTCACTAAACAGGGTGTATGAACTCAAAATAATGTGATTTGCTCCCCACCCTGATTCCAGTATAGCATCACATGAAAGATAAAAAACCCTTATCTTGACTCAGCCCTTCCTCTCCTGTAACTCCTGATCTTTTAGACAAGTCCTAACTCTTCCAGACAAACCAAAGAATCCCCAATCCCGCCTATGATTTGTAAGTTCCCTCCTTTGGGATGTCCTACCTTTTCAAGCACACCCATGTATGCCATCCATGTAGAGATCTATAGTTTATCTATAATTCCTGTCTCCCCGAAACATATAAAAACCAAGCTGTAACCCAACCATAACAAGTCCACTTGTTCAAGACTCTTGAGCATGGCTCCAGGTCATGGTCCTCAAATTTGGCTCAGAATAAATCTCATCAAATTATTTCAGAGTTCGGGTTTTTCATCCACACTTGGCATTTAGTGGTCAGGAGAAACAGGGATTCTAAAGGTCCCACAATGGATGGCCTTAGTCCAAGAACAGTTTTCAAACCCCAAATCCCATTAAGAAACACTGTTCAAATTCCAGTGTTAGACTATTTTTAACAATGTGGATTTAAAGGTGAGAAGGCATTTAGAAATCTTTTATACATTCTAAAAACTGGCTATTTATGGATACCAAGAATTTGGAGCCTGTTGAGATTTTTTAACTGGAGTTCAGATTTTCAAGGAGAGTATCATCAAAATTCAAAGAGGAACCTCAGTGTAAGCATCCTTAGAATAATAATTCCCTTAACATTGTCAACCAAAAAGTGATAGGACTGACACAAAGCCAAAGTTAATGAGGCTCTGACATTCTTAAAAAACACATTCTAACTTTAGCTGACGTTTACATTAAAAAGCCCAGCAGTGTGGTGGAGAGCTGATTGATTTGGAAAGCACGGCAGAGATAATGAGGGCTCTGCCATGCTCTTCTTGGTGATGGGTAACAAATGATCTCTTCCTGGCCAAAAGCACAGAAGATGAGGTAGCTTCTGCGTTTGAACTGCAGGAATTTGCATGGCATTGAGACTAAAAAGTCATTCAAATACTGCTTTTCTTCTGCTCAGTATAGAAGTATTTTCCTATTAACCTTGATAATGAAATAGGAAAAAGACCCCGGTAGGCATTTTATGTGTCAGAAGCACTGATGGAGGTTTTCTTAAATTTCCCCATGTGTGTTAGACACACTAACTAGCCTTATAGACAGCCAAGAAAAGATTGATTCTGGAAGTAGGTTGATCTTGCCTTGCCCTGCTGAATGTGGGAGATTTGCAGACCTCAGGTCAGAAAGGTAAACCGGCCCTGCCATTGGAAATTCACCATCTGTTCGGGGGGGAGTGCTGAGTATGTGGTTTGCCGGGAGGCACAGAATGACCAAAAGGCTGTGAGTGGGAGGAGGCAATTACTGAGAGCAGGTCGCAGGCCCTTCTCTGGTGCCATAAAACCCTGGAGCTTCACCATCCCTATCCGTAAAATGGTCTGTAGTAAAGATCGCTTTCTCACTAAAGATTAATGGAGTGAGAACTGTAAAGGACTTTAGCTCAAGGATCAACTCCAAGTACTTTAAATCCTTTGGAATGGAACTACTCCAGGGGATATTTATTTGGAAGCCAGATTGACAGAGGCCTTCTGGAAGCCCAATCAAAATCAAGGATAAGAGAACTCATAGTTTCTTTCCAGAAAAAGTAGATGCTCATTTTACTTGTTAAAGGCAGGTAAAAGCACAAGGCCATCCTGCAAGTCACATCAATTGGCATAAATTTGGTTGACAATGAGGTTTGCCCTTTTAATCAGGTTCTGTTTATTGGTCTAAATTAACTTCAGTTTGGACTCTTGTTAAGAAGCCATTGACCCACAAGATCAGGGTTGGAACAAGATCTTGTGCTGCTGAATTATATCCTGGTCCTTCCTCTGAGAGGGCAAACTACTCCTGAACATATATTAAAAAAAAAAAAATTCCCCAGGAATATCAACAATGGCAAAAGAAAGCAAAACAGTCCCTTTGGTCCTTGAAATGTGGTATATATTATCCTAATTGGACATTTTCTAAACAGATCTATGTGGAATAACTCTTAGGGCATTTATCTTAATTTGCTCCTTGGAGAAATATTTAGTTATCATTTTTTAGGTGCTTCTTAAGTTGGTTGCTGTTAAACTGTGTCTAAAAATAAACTCTCTCCTCCTTGATTTTCCCTCTGGGATCCATCAAGAGATTGACTTTCAAGCAGCTTAATGAAAGACAAGGGTCCGTCAACATTATTTAAAGAACCGTGGGAGCTGTGCTAATTGCCAGAGGCTCTGCACGCTGGCTGGCAGCCTTGCGCGGCCCACTGGGCACAACCGTCCTATACTTTGCTCCATCCCTGACTGCAAAGGAAGAAAGGGCTTTGGGTGACTGTGGAGTTCTAACAACTGCCAGTGACAAGCCTGCTGATGGACTCATCTGGGCAACATCACATTACAAATTAGCATCTAGAAATGACTGGCGTAATTCCAGCAAGCAGAGCTTCATTGCTGGCCCTGCTTATTTTGTACAGGGTTAGAGTTTATGCGGCCAGTGTAGACATTTTGCCTCCAATCCATTCATTAGAGTTTATATTGAGTTCCCTCCTCCAGGGGAGGCAGCCTGAAGATGCCCACCAGACATCTGGGCTGGTAGGGGCAAGGGTTGAGGGGAGTGGGGCAGAAGTGATTTAAGGTTAAGTCATCCAGAATTCGTTAGATAGGAGTTCATGAGCTGGAATGTGCCGGAGAGAATCCTAGCCTCTGAAAAAGAAATTTATCCACATCATTTTCTCTACTACATAGAAATGATTCAAAAGAATATAGTTGTGTTAGGTAGAGAGGACTCCAGCTCTTTCAGGAACCAGGGTTCCCTGCTTTGGGACCGCTGTCTAGAGCAGTGATTTTCAACCCCGTGCCACAGCACTCTGATGTGCCAGGAGAGGATCTTAGGTGTGTTGTGGAAATTTTTAAAGATCATCAATTAAATTATTTGTGAGAGAGGTTCAAAGCACGGTAAGTATATTCTGTTTTTTTTTTTTTACCCTTTTTTTTGGATTGACACAATTTAAGTGTGCCATGGAAGTTTAACTATAGGTTCAAGTGTGCTGTGAGATAAAAACAAAGTTGAAAAACTCTAGTCCAGAGTAATGGTTCCATCTGGGAAGAAGGAAAGGGCAGCCACTCAATTTTGGCGTCATCCCACCTTTAATCCCACCCACTGCCATGCTCCAGCGAGGAGGGAACACTTGGGGAACTTCCCACCCGCCTCCAGAGGGGCTTTCGGGGAGGGAGTGTGTATATGCAGATGGAATGGAGGACATTTGTCGATCATTTAGCAACACCCTGCACCTCCTGAGATACTTTCCCCAGACTGGCCCAAGTAAAAGAAAACAGCCTGAGGGGCAGTGAGGAGGGGAGTGAATCAGTCAGTCCGTCTCTCCCTCACCACTTCCAGAGATAGAATTGTTCTATTTTATAGTAAAGAGCTGCCTGTGTGAGATTGTTTCTGTGGTCACTTTAGTGGCCTTCTTGGTGATTTTTCCCTCCCAAGGAGCCTGAGAACCAGAATAATAGAACAGGGAAGCTGGACTTGACACTTTGGTGTGTCTGGTCATTCTTTGGCCAAGAGCACACCAGGAACCAGGGGCAGACTGCCACCCTCACAGTAGAACCAGGGGCCTTACCAGGCCTAAAGTAAAGGTAAAAGACAGTAGACGTCATGAGCCTCTACTTGAGATACTTGAGTCACACTACCTGTATTTGAAGCCCAGTGCTACCAGTTACACTTACGTGACTTTGAGTTAGTACTTAACCTTCCCGTGCCTCAATTTTTTTATCTGTCAGCTGAGGATAATGATATTATCTACTTTTGTTATGGACTGAGTGTTTTCCTCCCCTCAAAATTCACATGTCGAAATCCTAACTCCCAACATTATGGTATTTGGAGGTAGGACCTTTGGGAGGTAATTAGGTTAAATGAAGTCATGAGGGTGGGGGCCTTGTGGTGGGATTAACAAATATCCTTAAAAAAGAAAAGAGGAGGCATGCTCTATGCCACATGAGGCAGCAACATGAAGTTGGCCATCTGCAACCAGGGACAAAGCCCTCACCAGCATCTCACTATCCTGACACCCTGATCTCAGACTTCCAGGCTCCAAAACTATGAGAAAATGTCTGTGTTTATAAGCCACCCAGTCTATGGTATTTGTTATAATAGCCCAAGTAAGCTAAGACAACCTCATAGGGTTATTTTGAGTCAGATGCAAAGCTCTTAGAGAATGCAGGGCAAATCCTCAACCCTTCCTGAGCATATTACTAGCCCTTACCTGGGCTACACAACTTTATTTGTATAACGACATCCACCATCTTTACCACCCCCTCCATATGGTTTATTCACAGAGGTTCTTTGATTTGAGAAGTTAGAAGTGGACTTCAGACTCATCATGAATTCTCACAACGTCATCAAGAAGTACATAAGAGAAATAGCATAACCCACTCTCTCACAGTGGAAAGAGAAAGAGGTTTTCCTACTGGGATCATTGTCAAAGATGGGAAAATGGTGTAGCATGTTCCTACATTATGCCTGCCGGCTGGCTCTCTGGCTTTGCTGTTTCTCTCTTTTCAACATGACATCACGACCTTAGAGGCTTCACCTGGGAAGTGTTGATGGCTAATTTATCACCCCTCAGGAAGGATGACAAAGGAACAAAGAGGACCTCAAATCATCGTCATTTGTGTGATGCTCAGGTACGATGGTTTTTGGCTTTCCACTCAGGAACTTCTGTTGGAGTCACCATAAAAACCCACAGAGCAAAAGGGGATGGCATCTGCTATTGCTTTGGTAAAAGCTGCCTCCCAGCCAAGATGCTAATTTTAGGAGGAATAGGATCTTATTGTTCCAGAGTATTACACATAACCGAGAGGGGTGAGACACTGGCTGTTAGTTTAAGACACGAGACTAATTTGGCTTCAATCCATTTCCCTGGGCCAAGATTAATACATCCCAGCCTAGACTTGGAGAGGAAAGTCATTTCCCAGGCCTGGGGGCTTCTGGATGTCTCTATTTGGGTATCATGGGAATTCCTATTAATTTGTCTTCTGAGCTGGTAGATTATCAGCTACAATTTGTGGAGCCTGGTGTGAGGTGTTGCTGAAAGGGACAGAAAGATTCCTTGAATCTCTTCAGATGGATCAGAGACTGACTATGTCCACCTCTAATTTTATTCCCAGTATTGGCCTTGTTCCCAGAGACTCCATAAAGACCACTTTGAATCCATAGATTATATAATATCCAAAGAAAAGAAGACACCAGAAATTTGACTGACTCATTAGTTGAACTCGGTATCTTTTCTTAAGCCAATAACTCCAGTGGAATCATCCCTTTATACTACAGAGTCCCAATCTCATTCTCTTGGACCACAGAGAAGTCGCCCAATAGCCCTTGTTTCCTCTCCCCACAGTCTTCCCACCAGGATGGTGCAGACCTAGCGACTTTAGCAGCTTCCATGTTACCACTGCGGTGTGTTTATGCAGCCTGGGTTACTCACCCTTCTCTAGCGGAGCTGATAAATTCTGTTGATCCCAATGAAACGAGTGAGCCACATGTGGCAACTTGGGATGGGAGCCTGGGAGGCGTAGGGCCTGGAGGATGAAAGAGAGGAATGGGCCTTTGATTTTAACCAAAGAAAGTTGGCGTGTTTGTGCAGATTTCTCTATGAGATGACATAACATGTTTCCCGGTAGCAACATGCAATCTGGCTGCAGTGCTGTTGGTACGGCTCGGCTTCCCACTGGGAAAAGCGGCAGGCGGACCAGACTCAGCCAAACGCCTCCGGATATTTTGGCCTTAACTGCACTCAGTGTGCGCCTTGCCGGCTCCTTGCACCAAGTTCTGAGAGCCATCTGTCCATAGGAAAAAACCTTCTCTCTCTGCTTCTGTACGACTCTTCTTCTGAAACCAATTAATATTTTCCTTCATAAGAGCCATTTTATGTCCCAGAAACCTCAGGATCTGTTTTTTTTTTTTTTTTTAAGAACAAGCTGTTTTATTTTGAATGAGAAAGTTTCTTGCTGCCAAGAATTCTTTTCCATCCTGAAACTGAAAAACCACAAGCAAAGTAAGAGTTGTTCCAAGGCTGGGCTGAATGGCCTCCCAGATTTACCTGACATGAATCAATCAGCCGCCCAACAAAACCAGCCGATGGCAGGCAGCGTGGTAAATCCAGAGCCTCCGGGCAGAGCAAGTCCTGGCAGGGAGGTGGGAGCTGAGCAAATGGACGTGGCACAGCATAGAGTGCTTAACGTTCTCCTTCCTACACCGCACCACTGTGGCTTCACACTGCGACTGGCCTTTGTGGACAAGACTGGTCGGAACTGAGATCTTCAGCACAGAAGGACCACCGTTCATCAAGCACACTCCATGTGCTGTGCGTGGTGGTCACACGTCACAGGAGGGATTCTCACGAGGGCTATTATTACCCCCTAGTTTATGGATGAATAGGCTAAGACTCAGAGAGGTTGAGTAATTTGCTCCAGGTCATTCAGTAGTGAAGCAGGATCCAGCCAACCTCCCATTGACTCTAAAGCCCAGGCATGGTTTTAAGCAGATGCTCCATGGTGCTCAGAGGTAGAGAAAACAGCTTACAGTCTTGTATTACGAACAACAAGTATGTCCTGTATGTCTAAAGCTACCTGCACAGGGAGCATTCATGGTGTTTAACTGCCAAATTTGGTTCTAAAATGCTTATTAGTCCTACAAACCAGTGACAATAATATCTAATATTGATTAGCATTTACCAGGTACAAGACGTTATAACAGGCATCTTAAAATACATGACTTCATCTAATCACCACCGAATGGTAAGTGATCATCTCCCTTTTACCGGGAAGAAAACTGAGGCTCAGAGAAGTAATGTAACCTGTCCGAAATCATATTAGGCTGAACCGTAAGAAATTGCCTTTTGGGGGGTCAAAACCAAGCCAATCCATTCAACTTCCTATTACCTAGCAAAACTAGGACCTGAATCCAAGTCTGCCACCTAACTTGTTAGCAGAGGAAGCGTCTAGAGTACAAAATTGAACTCAGTTGCACTCAATTGTCCTTAATGAAAACAATGCCTAAGATCAGAGAGGAAATAAACCGCCAGACACCACTCCCAGTGGCTTTCAGCATGTGGCCCAGCATATGCTTCTGGAAGGAGCAGACAGAGAAGACGGCTGGGAGGCTAAGCTGTGTAAGTCAGCCCCCGGCCTTGGTTATCACACTACACCCCCCTGCCCAGCTTCTTCGTGCTGTCCATGCTACTCCTCTGCTTGCCTTTAGCTCTCTGCCCCTGCGCCTTTCAGCCCTCCCTGGCTCCTGCCCTGGGATTCACCTCACTCTCGTGCCTCTCCTGTCCTGACTTGTTCCCAGGTGGCTCCTACTTTGGATTGGCCCCAGGCTTTCTGTTGCTCTGTGTGACTCATGCCCTCTCCTGGTTCCCACCACTTGGGGTGGGGAATCTGCGGCCTTGGGGTCACATGTGGTCTTCTGGGTCCTTGAGTGTGGCTTTTTGACTAAATCCAAATTTCATGGAACAAATCCTTTCTGGATAAAAGGACCCCCCAGGTTTCCACATTAACCACTTTTTTCTTGCAAACTCCAGCTGATCCAACTTCCCTTCTTCCCCCCCAACTCACTGTGTGGGCTGGGACACAACAGGCTTTGAAGGTTTTGGTGATAAGTCTGAGGAGGTGGGAAAGTTAGCTAGTTCTGCATGGTTCCCACAAGCAGGAAGGAGTTCTTCAGAGAGTGGGCCACTCTCTGACAATGGCCATGAGAAGCTTGCGGCTATTTATGGTTTCTGGGAAAGTAGAGATATGATAAAAGATAGTGGATGAGGAAGAGAAGGAGAAAAAAAATAAAAGGATTAAGTATTGTTGCTACTCATGTATCCAAATCACTCAACAGCTTAGTTCTGTCAACCTAAATAACAGAAAGACACTCTACTTACTTAATATTTGGGAGAGAGCACTGCCATGGGAACATGTGTGCCATAAATAGTCGCAGTAAACTATGTGTGTATTCAGGGAGGTAAAGGAAGACTAAGGTTTTTAAAGGAAAAAAATGAAGAGAATTATGTATTATTTTGAGATAATTATCCTTGGCTACAAAGGTCAATGACAAGGCTAGTCTGAGGTTGGACAGGCAGCTGTTGGGCAGACATCCTTGCAGAAATATTTTCATGTAAGATTGAGATGGCCTTCATGGTCTTTATGGTCTTTTGTGATAAGTTGTGGCCAGGCATATAAGCATAAGAACCCTCTTGCCATGGCCTTTCCAAGATCTATTTGTCACGTTGTTTTTTCTTTCTTCCCTAACATTAGTGACTTGATTTTGATTCTGACAATTTTCACAGTTCCTAGAGAAAACCATCAACTAGGCAAAATACGTTACGTGGGTAATGCGCCCACTGAGAGAAGTGGAGGAAGCTGATTCTCATGGTTTGACTGAAAAGGAAAATGTATTAGGTCTTCCACTTGCACTAAGCCACAGTGGTGACTAGGGATGGCACAGGTGGTATGCAGAAGGAGAGATCAAACTGTTTTGTCACCTCTTTCCTTACGGAATATTTCTTCTTGCTGGCCAGCCCGAGCATTTGGCTTCATCTCTGTGGGCAAACTAATTGAAGGGATGGAAATTTATAAAGAAGATATGGGAACAAGGAGATTTATAAAGGAGATCTGGAAAGGTGATATTGAAAGATTTTAGTTTGAGAGAAGCCAGTCAACTTTATGGTAAAATAAAAGGGATCATGGTAGACATATTTGGGAAGATTGGCAGGTGACTAATGGGAAACCACAAAGTGATGTGTAAACTCACTTAGGGTTTATTTAAGACCTGGCAGCTCTGAGACTAGGCAACTGGTCTTATGCCTCTTGAAAGACAAATACAATGAGGAAATTTCTTTTCCCTGTAGTTCAATCATTCTTGCCCTCTGGGTTACATAGATGGGTTGTAGTCACACAACTTGGGCATGGCAGCGAAAGGAGACTCAGGGGAGAGTGGGGGATCAGAAATTTTACTTGGGAGGTATAGGGGTCAGAGAGCAGTAATGACCAGACTCTGAGCCCAGACACTTAAGCCTGGACAGTTAGAGCCCCTCCATTCCTGTGCTGATATTCCTTTTGGAATTGGTCATGTCCTCTAAGCAGGACTGGTAGAATTTCCTTAAGTCTGACTCCAGGGAAGAAGTCATGGGGTGATGTGGTTACTTTGAGGGGCATAAGAGTGTTGATCAGAGCATGGCTTTGGAGTCAGATGCCTGGGATCCAATCTTACTTCTACCGCTTTGTACAACTTAAGTAGGTCTCTTTATCTACTCTTCCATTTTCTTAACAATAAAAATGGGAAAATAATAGTTATCTCATAGAATAAAATAAGAGCATGTACATTTGTAAAAGGCTTCATTTATACAAAATGCTAAAAAAAAAGTTAGGTCATGATAATGACAACAAAGATGCTGACTTCTGGTTTTAGAATCAGGCTGAATAATGATAAAAGATGCTTTAGTTTTCAACTTCAGAAACTTTCTTTGTTTCTTCTTTATGTTTAAATTTTACTCCACATATGATCTCCAAAAATGGGTTGTCCTGTAGACACTGGGCCTAAGGGTGGGCTCATAGCTGGAGAAAATATGCTCATGTCCTCTTTTTTCACATGGTCTCCAGAGCAGTGTTCTTTTCCTTGCCATCCATCCCACGTCTAGGCCAGATAGTGTTGCCCAACCTAACCGAGACCACCTGAGAGAAGGCACTCACCAAGGCCAAACGCTTTTTCCATTTGAGTTGGGTAAGCGTTCTCTCTAATCAAAGTGATGTGAGAAGAACCAACTGCAAAGTAAATCCGTGTTACTTCCTGTTGGGGTATCAAACACCATATAATGCATATCCTTTTAGATGACAGACTATTGAACAGAAAGGTAATTTAGAAAGGCCCGATCTTGAGGCTGTTACTTGATACTTCTTTCATGGAAAATATTTAGTGTCCATTTACTGGAAGTGGTACATCTCAGTATCACGGGTCAGTTGGACCACACTGGTTAAAACGAGCTCGAGTGTTCCATATGCTTGTGGTTTATGAGCATTTGACTTTGGTTGTTCTGTTTTCTGTCTTGTAATGTCCAGTCCTGCCTGTGTTGTGTTGTGTATTGGAGGAAAGGGGTTGGGAGTACTTAGGAGGCAATTTGTACTGGAATCGAATTGACTTATGGAGTTAGTGTAGGCTGATAAATATCCTTGAGCATGTTTATTTCATTCTGTGTTCAAGTATGGTAATATTTACAGTTTGACTCAAATAGATTATAATTAAAAAAGAATGGTTATCTCTCTGAACAGTAATTGTTTTCTGATGCTTTGCAACCTGAATATATATATACATTTCACCTGTGTAGATATAATATAGCCACTTCTCTCCCGCATTGTTAGGGAAGTTAAGTACTCCACAGTAAGATTTTCAGGTAACTGAAAGATAATTTATGCCCTTTAGAAGTGAATATATATTAATTTTAATAATTTAAATGAAAATATTTTTCTGCAATGTTTAACATATTGCTCTGACTTCCAAACAGTGACCCTTAACACAAGTTACCCTTTTCTTGATAAGTTGGGATGACTGTTAAAAACCATCATCATTGCACTGGTCCAAGACTTGCCTGAGTGTTACCAAGGTTCCGTCACTAGATGGCTCTGGGTAGCAACAGCTTTGGAATCCGTGCTTCTGATTGATAGAATATTTTTTTGTATCCTTCCTTATTGTCATTCTCTTTGTATAACTTCTTCTTCTTTTTTTTCTTTGAGACAGAGTCTCGCTTTGTCACCCTTGGTAGAGTGCTGTGGAGTCACAGCTCACGGCAACCTCAAACTCCTGGGCTTAAGTGATTCTCTTGCCTCAGCCTCCTAAGTAGCTGGGACTATGGGGCCCACCATAACACCTGGCTATTTTTTTGTTGTAGTTGTCATTGTTGTTTAGGAGGCCTGGGCTGGATTCAGACCCTCTAGCCCTGGTGTATGTGGCCGGTGCCCTAACCACTGAGCTACAGGCATTGAGCCTTGGTATAACTTCTTGCTGCTATCAGTAGGCCTGCCTCTATTATTTCTCCTTAACTGAGTCATTCTTGCTTAATTTTAGACAAAGCGACCAATAACCTACCTTAGTAGACTTTTAAGTAAGTTATGAGAGATGAGTAAATAGTTTCTGAGTGAGGTTTTCTTAGAAAAATATTTGTGCATCTCGATACATGATCTGTTTAGTATATTCTGGTGTCCTTTGGTGTTCCCCAAAGTGTTCTAGGTAGGGGAAGTTATAAGATATCTGTATTTTAGGTAATTGAAATGTTGCTTTGATCTTGAAAAATTAATCTATCATTTTAACACAGTTTGCTTGTGTCTTTATTAGCCAATCAGTCTAGCCCACTTTAGTCCCTCCCCTGATTCCTTCAGGGCAGCTCTTTGATCTCTACCACACATTTAGTAGCTTATGATACACAGTGGACCCCTGAAATTCACCAGAGACACATTCTAAACCTTTAGCAAATCCCCCCAGTCACAAATATTATTACAACATAATAGTATCCTCCACGCGATGCAATAAAGCATGGTAGAAAAATTTAAGTACTTCTTCAGATTCCTAATGACTCTATAAAAATAAGATTCAAGTTACTTATGAAGCTGGTTGACTTTCTTTTTAGGGCCATTTCTTACAAAGAAATAAAATTGCACAGGACTTGACAATAGGAAGAAAGTCCAGCTTTGAGGTATACACCATAGGTTACACTCTGAGATTTTTTAAGAGAAGCCAGACATATGGACATTAGAGACATGTCCTAGTTTTACAAATTTTTTGACAACCAATACATTTTAAATGCTCTATGAGGCAACAATATGTAGGATGAGCTATCCGGGTCTGCTTGGATGATTTGGCTGGTTGCACGTTTGTATCTCCTATCATGATCCTTGGGAAAACTCACTGAAATTGTACATTGGAAAACCAAGGATCTACTGTACTAATTTACATTGTTATGACTTCATCTGTGAAATCTTAACTCTCCAAGCCAATTGTAGGCAACCTGAAAGAAAGAAGTGGGCTTTGCCCATTCCTTAGGACACCCTCTGACAATAGGTCCTTAGGATTCCTTAGGATTCCTTGCCATGTCTGTTGGGTTTTGGTAGACTTCCAAGGAAAGATAATATCCTGGTACCGACCGCTGACACTCATTTGTGGAATGTTAACAGAGGATACAGCACTGTGAGAAACACAAAGGAGTATAGGAAAAACAAAAGAGAAGAAATTGTAGCAAATCCCTTCAGTCTAATGGAAGGCAACACACTCACATGACCTACAGACCCGGGGAAAGAACAACCATGGGTGATAAAGACCAGAAAGAGAGTGTTGCACAAATTATATACACATATCCCAGGGGAATGAGAAGGTTATTCCTCAGGGAGGCCTTCACGAAGGGTGTGAATCTCTCTCTTTTTTTTTTTTGAGTCAGAGTCTCACTATGTCACCATTGGTAGAGTGCTCTGGTGTCACAGCTCACAGCAACCTCAAACTCTTGGGCCTAAGTGATTTCCTTGCCTCAGCCTCCCAAGTAGCTGAGACTACAGGTATCCGCAACAATGCCCAGCTATTTTGTCGTTGTTGTTGCAGTTGTCATTGTTGTTTGGCAGGCCTGGGCTGGGTTCAAACCTGCCAGTCATGGTGCATTTGGCCGGTGCCCTACAGGCCTGAGCTACAGGCACTGAGCCAAAGGGTGTGAATCTTAAATAATCTTAAATGAAAGGAGAGTCCATCAAGCTGGGGGAATAGAAAGAGAAACTTCTTTCCTAAGAGAGTCTGAAACTTGGCTGTCTTTTCCTATACATATGAAAAAATCATCCCTACGTGAATTGTTTATTTGTATACACATAGCATGTTTCGTGACAGGTTAGGTGAAAATGGAAAATGGAAATGCTGAGAATCTGCCAGATATGTTTGTTAAACATTAAAGTGATTTCTATGATAATGAATGCATGCTTACCGAGCTGTGAAAATTTTGAGTAAGATGAATTACCAAGTACCTTGGTGCATTTAACAACCCTGGGATGTTATTGGGGCTGGGAAGTTAAATTTAATTCTGCACATCGAACATCCAGCCAAGCACCTAAAGAATGTGGAACGAAAGCTAAGGGAGCCACACATCTTTAGAAAAATCCCCAAACTTGACCAACAACATGTGCTTGCTTGATTCCTCAAGTTTCAGCAGGCTGCGAGCCAAATTTTCTGAATTCATTTCATACCTGTGACAACTTCCAAAACTAATAGTGTTTGTTTTTGTTTGCTACACAGTAGTCACGGATGATATTATGACAAGAATAAGAAGATGGAGGAAAAGCCAGAAATGGACAGGGCAGCTGTTAGAAGTCAAAAGAGGAATTTGGCTGACCTCGTAGGCTCCTGCTCTAGTGATGGGAAGAGGGGACAGGGCAAGTGGGGTTCTAGTAGGTGCATAGCTCTGTGTTGGGTGCTGCGAAGGGCCCAAAGAAATCAAAGGGTCTGTGTGTGCCTGCATGGGCACTTTAAAGATTAAGGAGAGTCACTGTGGAAGCAGACACTCAGTTTCAGGTTCTAATCCTGTCATATCATATATAACACTGGGCATGGTACTTAACTTCTCTGACCCTCAGTGTCCTCACACACAGGATGGTGCTTCTCCATCATAACCAAAGGGTTACTACAGGATTCAATGAGACAACACAGGCAAAAGAGCTTAGTTGAGTTGCATGGTACACAGTTTCCACACGTTAAATGTTGCCTAGTATTTTGTCATGATGACAACTGGCACTAAAGAAAAGACTGAATTATAGATGGTGCCCATACTATGGCCTTATTATCCACATAAATCACAATATCTGGCCCAAATCATTCCCTTTAATTATGTTGTGAGGGCACTTCCGATGGAG
The DNA here is from genome assembly GCA_963574655.1 of Perodicticus potto. Lineage (NCBI taxonomy): Eukaryota > Metazoa > Chordata > Mammalia > Primates > Lorisidae > Perodicticus > Perodicticus potto. The sequence goes on along the minus strand of CAUYRH010099828.1, from coordinate 28,795 downwards.
AGTCTCCGGTGTGTACAAAATAGGGTATGGCCTGATGTGGTTTTGTATTCTGGGAGCCTAGTGCCATGTCTGCCCCTAGAAAGTGTGTTAATGAATGGCTTTCGGAGGAGTTTAGAATGGAACTGAATAGGAGGGACATCACCAGAGCCCCCAAATCCACATCCTAAATGGTTTGGAGCTGAACATGATCATAAAAGTCATTCAGTCTAAACAGCTTATTTTATGGAAGAAGAAATCTGCTTGCCTTAACTCATGTTGCTCAGATTGCCAGCAGGAGTGGTGCCTAGGGAGGGGTTGGCTTGAGTCACTTGTCTTTTAGAAAAGTTCTTCCATTGTCTGAAGGCAGAGCAGAGGGTTTAGTAGAGGGTGAGCTTCTTGCAGGGGTTGAGCTGTTCCCTTGAGGAAGTGTGGCTGCCCATGTAGCCAGAAACTTGTGATACACTTCTGCCTAGAGGTGGAGGGATGGGTTCCTAGGATGCTGCTGGTAATATGGAGGTCCAGAAGTTTAAATACACATGCATGTACACCCTCGTGTGCACGCACAAACAAAGAAAATGTTCTTTAAGAGCATTGAGGAGAACAAGCAAGCTTGGCGTTTCCCTTGGGGATCGAGAAGCACGTGAAATTCATCAGCTTGAGCTGGGGCCTCTCTGGCTACCCTCTGGTTCATGGAAAATAATTATGCCAAAAATTTCATTAATATTATGTCTTTGAGTAATTCACTGGCTCTTTGAGAGTGTGGTGACTGCAGAGCCTGTGGGTAACTAAGCACACAAAGGAACACGATCTTTTATGATGAGATGTATTTGCAAGGTGACTCCAATTTTTAACAAACCCTAGAGCATTAGCAATCAGGGAGTGCATCTACTGATAATAGTTATAAGATCAAATATCACCCAAGGACGAGTGAAGCACCATGGTGATGACAAATGGAAGCCTTTTCCCAGCAATGACAAACAACAATGATAATGCCTATATATTCCAAGAGCCAGGTACTGTTCTAAAATTTGTGTACATGAACTCATTGCATATTTACAACAACCTATGAGGCAGGTGCTGTTGTAATCTCCATTTTGTAAATATGGAAGCCTAGGCTCAGAGAGATTGAAAAACTTATCCAAGTTCAGACAGCTAGAACATAGTGAAGCCAGCCGGGAAAGAACTCCTGGCCCCATGATGCTGACACATTGGACACACTGGTTTCCTTCTGCTTTTTTGACCACCTGGGTTTTTATTTGGCTTGCATCCTTTCCCATACACATCTTATGGGTCCCCTTAGGCTGAACTATATGAAATTACTCTTTTCAAGGTCAAAAATCATTGACTATCAGCAATTTCTTATGGATCAACCTAATCATCCATGGTTCAGCTGTTCTACCTAGTTAATTAACTTAATTAGGACAATCAGCATTCTACTTCCCTGGTCATAATCAGCCTTCTATTTCCCTGGTCATAGTCATCTGTTAAGAAGGACCATATGTGACCAAAGTAGTCCCACTCAGGATGAATCTCAGGACTCTCACCTGGAATGTTAGAATGGAAGTTGTCATACATAAGGTATAAGGTCCAGAACTCCCAGAGTTATACTGAGGATAGCTTAAAAATGAAACCTATACTTGGAATTTCCATACCTATCCATAGCCAAGAGAATCACAGGCATTGAGCCAGGACTGTGGATGAACCACACCTGGTTACTGGTCTCCTTACATTTTCACTTAGATGAGTCAATTGACCTTTTTTTTTTTTTTTTTTTTGGTTTAGAGCAATTAAGTTGGGTTTTTCCTTATTCTCAGTCACAGATCAGCCAATCTTGAGTGGAGAGAGACAAAAGGGGACTTGAAGTTTGCAACTGACAAGAGTGATAGGGAAGAAAGAAATGTACGATGACCTTTTACATCCCTGTCCTGTGACTGTTCAGCCCACGTAGTGCTGGGACAAGCCTGTCTTTGTTACACAGCCTACTTTCCCTTTTTACCTGCAGTCCTTTCAAATTCATCTCTTACGTCTCTAATGAAGCAACTGCTTGTCAAGAGAGCACAGAGACCTGAAGTGTGCCTTTCTACTGGAATCAGGTCCCCTCTAAAGTGAGATGGAGGAGGTGTAGGCCAAAGAGCTGGAAGGTTATGTAGGACAGTGGACACCGAAGTTTTACATTCAGAAAGTTTTACATTTCATTGTGATTGTGAATTGAGCTGCTGAAAACAATCTAGTGCAAATGTCCTTAGGGTAAAATGATTCTTTTTCTTTTGGGTAGATACCTAGTAATGGGATTGCAGGATCAAATGGAAGGTCTACTTTTAGCCCTTTGAGAATTCTCCATACTTCTTTCCAAAATGGCTATATTAGTTTCAATCCCACCAACAGTGTGTAAGTTCCCTTTTCTCCACACTCTCACCAGCATCTGCAGCTTTGGGATTTGTGATGAAGACTAGTCTCACTGGGGTTAGGTGGTTTTGATTTGCATTTCTCTGATGCTTAGGGACAGTGAGCATTTTTTTCACGTATTTGTTGACCATTCACCATGAAAGGATTAATGAACTGTGGTATATGTATACCATGGAATACTATTCAGTCATAAAAAGGATGGAGACTTTATATCTTTTGTATTTACCTGGATGGGGTTAAAGAACATTCTCCTTAGTAAAGTATCTCAAGAATGGAAAAACAGCATCCCATGTACTCAATACTAATTTGAATCTAGTAGGTGAACAACTACAGACCCACACAAGAGGAAAAACACAATTAAATTCAAGAAGAGGGGTGAGGAGAATAGGGGAAGGGGCTCAGTACGTTCCTACTTAATGGATACAAGGTAGGGGTACATGGCCCACTTCCCGGCTGAGGGACGCAAATATAACTTGGACTTTTCCTAACAAATGCAAACAAAATAACCTAAAGTATGTACCCTTAATTTCATCTGAAATATAAAAAAAATACATATTTAAAAAAAATTTTTTTTAAAGAGGGCTTCTTCAGGAAAGGCAAGAAGTAGGAGGCAGAAGGCAGTATTCTGGTCTCTGTTATGTTCTCACCTTGGAATTTATGGTAGGTCATTTCCATGTAATATATATTTCCATATGGAATTAACAACCACCTACATTTTCCTCCAATTTATGGGGATGCAATGAGGATTAGTGAGGATAACATCAGTACTCTGGTTACCCCATAAAAGGTAGAATTGTTGGTTGCCTACTCAATATCCATCTTGTCCTCCCTATTTCTTCCTAACAGAATCTCGATTTTGTACAGAAATCCCTGGCGGCCATGAGCGAGAATGTTTCACAGCACAGAGCACACCCTGGGCAGGGCCTTCATACGAGCTAAAGGAAGCCAAAGACAAATTCTAAGTTGGAAATGATTGTCCCAATTGCTTAAGGGCATTACTTTGGTGGTAACCGATGATTGCTCTGTCTAGGAAAATAAAGATTGTATATTTCAGTGGTAATATGAGAATGTTCTTTGATCATAAGTGATTTAATTATAGGCTCAAGGTCCTTAGATTATGAAGGGAAGCCTTTCAATGTTATTCCACTGCAAGGGTGTCAGAAACCACATGCCACTCAAAATGGGACTGGTTCCCAGAGAGAGATTTTATTTCTGGTCATGGGTGGGGATGGGAAATTAGGGGAAAAAAATCTCCTGGAATTTATTGACCTCAATTAATTTACAACCAATCAGAGCGTAGCAGGCTGAGGGTTTAAGCTGAGGAGCAAAAGAGCTGAGCCCCCCCAGATGGTTTCCATTCTCACTGTGCAGCAGGAACACCCCCTTCCCAACACTCACACACATAGTCCTTAAGACAGGTTTCTTTCCTGTGCCGTGGGCAGCACCTATGTCTCACTTCACGTGACTAAACTGGCTTTCCTGTCTGTTCACCCTTTAGAAATTTCCTCCTAGGATTGCAGCAAGGTTGCAAGAGGTGGACATTGTCACCACTTGCAGATCTGGAGGGGAATAAGTGAGCTGGTCAAGGATGGCCTGGGGAGCAGGTGGAAACCCCTGGGCATGGCGTCTGGTGGCTGTGACAGCTGGTGGCCATGGCAGCTGGCATTTAGAGAAGGTTCCAGATCCTCTGAGTTGCATACAGCAGTGTGGGGCATTGGGCCCTCCTGCTGCAGTGGAACAGCCTGCAGGCGAGTATGGAGGAGAGGAGATAATGTTTGGTTCCTCCTTGGGGGGGTGAGGTCCACTACTCTAAGACACAACGCACACAGAAGTTTTTGTAGGCAGTCAGGTGAAAATGAACTTCAAGGGAAGCTTTCAAAGGTAAGAAGAACTTCAGCAGGCTGTGTGAGAAGACACAAAGGATGGAGCCTGGGAAGCCTCACCCGTCTGGGCTTGAAGATAGCAGAGACTCTCAGAAATTTTGAGAGCCTTGTCCGACTTTTAACATCTCTTGACATTTCTGATTCCAGTGTTGTATGTGAGCCATTCGCCACTTAGGTCTCGTGTCAGAGCCGCACGATGAGGGCTGGGAATGCTGTGGGACTAACTGTGCATTACTTGATTCCAGTCAAAAGAGATATTCATGCACTCAACATGTGTTACTCAGATGTCAGAACTTCTGTCTGTAATAGAAATTCTTTCAAGACAACATTGATGGGAGACGTTAGCACTTTACATATCAAGGTGGGCTCAATTTCCTAACAAGGCATTGGGCCATTCGTGGGCCTGGGTCAGGCACCAGACGTGGGCTCTGCAATAAACACCGACTCCCTCCACCTGTAAAGACAGAAATTGCCCAAGTCCAGAGGTAGCCAGGAAACCATCATACCAATGACAATGACTACTAGCTTTTCATCAGGGCTTATGTTGTGCCTGGTAGTGTACATGAGACTCATGTATCTGTCTGACTCAATTCTCACAGCTACCTTATGAAGTAGAGGTGAATACTTCTCTTTTACAGATGAAGAAAAGGAGGCTCAGATAGTTGAATAAACTTTCCAGCCTCACACAACTGATTAGAGGCAGAACCAAAAGCCAGACACAGATCTGTGTGACCCTACAGCCGATGTCACTCTACAACTGACCCTACAACTCACTGTGCACCAGGCTGGGCAAGAAGTCTTAGGGGTACCTTGAGCTTTGGAAGCCTCTGATGCTAAGTCCTGTCTGAATGCCACACTGGATTCTGTGCCCCATGTGACATTTAATACCCAGCTTAGATCAGATGAGAGGGAGTCGCCCAAAATTCATTCACAGGGCAAAGAAGATCTGGAAGCCCCCATGGGCCTGGTGCTTCTGGGTTTCTAAAAGTTCACATCTTGCCACAGAGCGGTTTTGGAGAGGGTGACCCCTTTTCCTGCGGGGCTTGCACGCACGTCACCCTGTAGAATGAGGTGTCACTATCTCTGAAACAGGCTGGGGTGTCTTTGAGCCATCTCCAGTTCCGCTGGGGAGGCTTTGAACCTCCCTACAGGAACTGTGTTTTCTCAGCCAGTGATCAGTCACCCAGGCCAAACAAAGTGGCCTCTGAGAGTTGCCAATAAGATAAGAAATTGCTATCAAATTTCACCCTGGAAATTCTTTCTCCCTTTTTTCACTCTAGGATCGATTCATCTTGAATTTCAAGATAGGAAAAGGTAGGGGTCACAAGAAAATTTATAGGGCTGCTTCCTGGAGCAATTTCAAGTGTTTAACCATAAATATTTTCAAGAGGGATCAAAGCGGTTACTCTAACACTAACCCCGCAGCACACAGATGGGTCCTGGGAGCAGAGACAGGGGGCCGGGAGAGAGTGTGGGAAGACAGGGACAGCCACTGAGCTTTCCTGCCTGTCCCAGGGAGGGGGCAGGGAGGGAAGGAGAGAGGTGGCTGCTATTGAAAGTGCTGAGCACCGCCACCCCCCAGTTTGTGTGTTCCTTCCTGGCTAGGCCCAGATCTATGACAATTGCTCCTCATCTCCCCAGCAGTGACAATCTAAGAGCCTGTGAAATGTTTTTATTGAAACTCTGTTCTCCAGAGAGAGATTGAGGAAGCGATTTAAGCAACCTTATTACAAAATAAAAATGTATCCTCCTACTCCATGACAGGAAATTCGAGAAAGAGACACAAGCCCATAAAAAAAACACTAAAAAAAAAAAAAAAAAAAGTTTGCTAAAGGACTGAAACAAAGAAGAGACATTAAATAATTATTGCAAGGGAAGCAAAAAAAATGGCATGAGGCTCAAAATGATCTTTAAAAACAGCCCCATAATATTGCCTCAGGCGGGACCTTCTTAGAGATATTATGCATTATATTTCAAGTTTTCTAATTAAAAAGATCAATCAAGCTGTGTATCATAGCTGGGAGGGGAATTCCCTATCTTTAAGATTATATGAACGGTCCTGATTTTTGTACCGTTGACAGTATTATGAGGGCATTTGACAGCGCTACCAGAAAGATGTCAGGAACTTCACATTCTGTGTGCATAATACTTGTTATATTATACCGTAATTTAATGGCAGTTAAATACAGCTGCTCATTAATGAAGCCGATTAGAAAATAGACACCATCTAATATTGCTGCATTTCCAAACTGTCTACCACCTCCACCCTCCACCCCCAGCTGGGCTGAATATTCTGCTGAGATTAAAGGGATCAGCAAGCCCTGAGCTCTATTTTAGGGAACTTTTTTCAGTTCCGCTTCGCTTTGACACAGGTCATTGATGGGTAATCTCTGAATATGCCCTGCAGGTGTTTCAGGACTCTTGGATTTCGGATTTTTTGTAGGATAACCATCTCCTGTATTTTAAGGTACATCTGCTTGAGGATTTACCCTAGAGTTGGCGGAACTAGATGTAAACACTTGGAATACCAGTGTGCAGCCACCGAGCCTTTCATCAGAGGGCTCATTTACTTTCCAGTAGACATTTCTCCCCCGGGTTTGGTTCCCTTCCCTGGCTCAAGGAGTAACACTAGGTCACTTTCCCTCCTGTGAGGGTCACGTGTGGATTTGGGGGGCTCTCCTTGCTCTGTGAAGCCACCTCCTGGAAAGGGAAATTGTGTCTCTGTCCACTTTAAATGTTGTTCAAGAGCAGTGGCCATGGGGAAGGCAGAGTACAAAGCTTGCCCCCTTCTTGTGTAACTTGGGGTTTGGCAGGGAGTGGGAATGAGGAAGCGTGAGTAGGTTGGTGCTGGGGAAGGGGTGGGTACGTGGAAGCTTCCTTTGTGGACATAGGCAAGCAAGTTGGACCCAGAATGGCACGTGGAGGGTGGGGGTGGTGTGACAGGTCTCCGAGGCATGATATATCTCATTTCCTACTTCTAACTGCTGCAGGGTCCCAATCACATCCCCCTAAACGTACCTGCATGTGTGGCAGCTAACTGGTGGCATCTGTACTATTTAGATACAGAGCCCAGAAGATTTGCAAATTCCCCAAATCTCAAAAAACCATTATAGAATAAACACAGAATCTGAGCAACACTTGACTGTCCAAATGACTTAATGTCTCTCCTGAGGAGCGTTGAGGAGAAATAAGGTTACATACAAATCAAGGTAGTAAGCAGTAGTATTCCTCCAGGCATGCATTTGAGTCAAAAGAGCCTGGATTTTAAAAATAAAAAATGCTGTCTTGCTTAATATATTCACCTTTCTAACAAGCCACCAAACAGCTATTGTACTCTCCCAAGCCAGTGGACATATATCTTGCTGACACACATGCGTCCAAAGTCAGGATATTGTCTAGGAAACCTGAGCCTGCAGCCTGTGCAGGAGCCGCCATTTCTGCATAATTCCTTCCAGAGGAACAGAACCCCAGGCTTAAGGCAGCAGCGCAGAGTACCCAAAGGACACATTGCCATTTATTTGCTGTGTGATTATTTTCCATTACACACTGTGCAAGGGGTGTTTTTGAATGCTATCTTCCTTTCTTTTCATGTCCCTTCATTTACTGCACCCCAAGAGACAGTCAAAATCTCCAGGCCACACTCTGTAATAAAAACTCAGCAAGTTTGAAGGATACAGCATGAAGCTTCCCAGACGGCCAGGAAGTTCTGCTGACGATACTAAAATTCAGGAGCTTCATTTAGCATCCCAGGCAGGTGTGTTTATTCATTGAAGGGGAAGCTGGAAATCTTTCCTTTGAGGCTGGCTTCTCTTCTTCCTGTGGGCTGAGAGTTGGTGGGTTTTCCTCCTTGACTGCCTTGATCTCTGACTTTGCCACTTCTGGATCTCAGATCGGTTTCTGGGGCTTTGTTTGGGTCCTGGAGCCACTGTCGTCAGGACTTTTTGTACTGTGCCGGGCTCAGGATGCGTCCCCTCAGCAGGGATGTGGGAACTTGATGAACTGTACTCTACAATCAGAATCTTGGGCTACCCAGAACTTTTCTCAACTGCCCCTCAGGGCAGGAGATAGTCACAGTTGGCCCCTGCTCTGTGAGGCAGCACCCTCGAAATCAGTAATTTTCATCAGGTGTGCTGCAAAAAGTTTTAAAGATTATTAATTAAATTATTTTCAAAGGAAGTTCAAAGCACAGTAAGTATATTCTTTCTTTTACTCTTTTTTTTATGATCAACATAATTTAAGTGTGGCATGGAAGTTTAACTATAGGTTCAAGCATGCTGTAAAAAAGGTTGAGAAACACTGCTCTAAATGAACTCACAGCAAAATAACAGGTTTCCCCACCAAAATATGCCCACGGGCCTGATCTCAGATGAAGTGGCCCAGAGGTTTCTACTCTATGGTTTACTACTCTAAGGTTTCTACTCTATGAAACCTTGCATACTGCTGGTTATTTGCCCCTATTTCTGGGAATTTCTAAACTCTTGAGTCAGGATCATTTTGGTATATTTTGGAAAATGCCTCAGTTGCAGGGTGGTGCCTATGGCTCAGTGAGTAGGGTGCTGACCCCATACACTGAGGATGGTGAGTTTGGCCCTGGCCAACTGCAACAACGACGACGCCAACTGCAACAACGACGATGACAACAACAACAACAAAGCCTCAGTTGCATCAATATCAATGGTTCTCAAAACCTCCAGCATCAGAATCACCTGGAGGGCTTGTTACAAATGGCTGGCTGGGCTCCTCTTGAGCTTCCCCTTGAGTAAGTCTTAGGTGAGGCCCAACCAGTTGCTGGATGTACTGGGTTGGATACTATCTCCTCCTGCTTAATCCCTTTGGGCTGCCATAACAAAATACCATAGACTGAGTGACATGTAGGCAACAGGAATTGTTTTCTCACAGTCTTGGAGGCCTGGGAGTCTCAGATCAAGTCACCAGCAGATCTGTTGTCTGGCGATGGCCTCCTTCCTCACAGACCTTTTACTGTAAACCACATGGAAGAAGGGACAAGGGATCTCTCTGGGATCTCTTTTATAAGGGCACTAATCCCATTCACAAGGGCTTCACCCTCACAACCTTCCAAAGCCCCCATCTTTTAATACCACTTGGCAGCTTTGATTTCAGCATATAAATTTTGAGGTGATGCCAATTTTCAGACTGCAGCACTCCCCAAATTCACGTCCTTCCTCGGACCTTATAATGGAAACTTACTTGAAAATAGGATTGTTGCAGGTGCAATTAGTTAAGATGAGGCCTTTCTGGAATAGGGTGTGTTCTGAAGCTAGTCTGACTAGCATTGTTATCTGCAGAGACCCAGACAGAGGCACAGGAGAGAAAGCTTTGTGACAACAGAGGTAGAGATGGAAATGATATGTCTGCAAATCAAGGATGCCAGTGATTTCTGGCAACACCACAAACAAAGACCAAGACACGGGATAGATCCTTCCCTCATGCCTTCAGAGAGAGGATGCCCGTGCTGACACTTTGATTTTGGACTTCTAGCCTCCAGAATTGTGAGAGAATACATTTCTGTTGTTTTAAGCCACTAGTAATTTGTTCTGGCAGCCCTAGGAAATAAAAAATAAACTGTGATGCTGATAATTGGTGGTCCTGGCACTGCACTTTGAGAGCCACTGATCAAAATTAATTGGATCATCCCCTTCTTTCTCAACTCCCATTTCTCTTTGTAATGTCCATGATAAATTTTCTTTCTGGAATAATTCCCACTCGCATCTGCCAGCACCTGCTTAATTCCCTAAGAAGAATTTTCACTAGCTCCTGGTTTCTTAATACTTCCCTGATTCTTGTTCCTGATCTTTTTACCCCCATATAATCCACGGGGGCTCTCTTCCTCTATCTTGTGGTAGAATAGGACCTTTGATCCCCCCATCCTGACAGGGAATTGTTACTCCATGTGGGTGGATTTTATGCACTCTGGTGGAGGGAAGACACAGGTAGCAGGAAGCCATGGCCAGAGCCATCGGGGAGCTGGGGAGATGGAGTGGGAGTGAGGGAATTTTGGCTTCCGGAAGACAAGCATTAAGAGGGATTTATCTGCCTTCAAATATATGAAGTGTTGCTGTGCATGAGATGCAGACAGTTTTCTTTCCATCCCCTCTGAGACTAGCCCACAGGAAGCCTGGCTTAGGAGGGAGAACTCTGAGTGGACAGAGGAATTTTTGAGGTTGAAGGGTTTAAGTCACTGGAATGTCAAGGGAGATGTTCAAGGAAGAGGCGACACCTCTTTATTAAATTTGATTTAAATGGGGCCCGTCCTGCAGCCAGGCAACAGGAGATAGACTTTGGAGGTGCTCTATGCTTTTCCGGTCTACAAACTCACAAAAAAGGAAAAATGCCCACTTAAGAAAATTAACTCAAGCAGGAGAAATGCCCCTCTCTTGAAATATCTGTGATCTTAGGAAATCTGCCCACACGTCTCCTATATTTTAATGGACTGCCTAGACAACACCCTCTTGGACGAAGCCAAGGAGTGACATAAAGTAGAAGGTTCTCAATCCCGCTGGTGTGCTCTAGTCCCGCCGAGGCCCATCTATTCACCTGTGAGAGGACAAAGCTCGGCGTAATGTTTTCTGTTGCGGCATACCCAGTTATCATAAACTGAGCAGCTTACAACAGGGCATGCTTATTACCTCAGAGGGTTCATAGGTCAGAAGTTTGGGTGCCACTTCACCGGGTCCTGACTTCAGGGTCTCACAAGGCTGCTGTCAGAGTGTCTGAGGCCTGTGTTCCTTTCTGGAGTTTTAATCCTCTTCCAAACTCACATAATTGTCAGAAGACTTCGCTTCCTCTTAACTGTAGGCCTGAGGGCCCCATCTGTCACTGGCTGTCACCTGGGGGCTACTGTCAGCATCCAGAAGCCCCCTGTGGCCCTCAGACCCTCACACAATCTGGCAGCTCACGTCGCCAAGCCAGCAGGAGCTCTCCCTCTGTGATGTGAGCATGGTAGTGGCACCCATCACCTTCTGCTACTCTCTTTCGGCTGGAAGCCCATTGCAGGTTCTGCCCACCCCAAAGAGGAGGGGATTACATGTGGGCATGGCTCACCGGGGCCATGGAGTCCTGCCGGCCATAGAGGGGAGAGAAGGGGCTGCACTGCTCTTCCCCAAGACCCAGCTGCCAGGGAGGGCCGGATCAAAAGTTTATGCTTTATTTGGGATTTATCTGATGAAATAAGCACAGAAATGGAATTCCAAATGGAGTACAGACGGTGTGAATGGCCCTGTGCTCTACAGCTCAATTAGGCAGTCAGTTGTTGGAATTTAAGTTCTTTAATGAAGGAATGAAGGACACAATGTTAAAATCAGTAGTTTTCTATCCTTTGTTTCTAGGCAGGGGAATGTAGAAGATAGACCTTGGAGCCATCCTGCCTGGGTTCAGATCCTGACTGGGACACTAACTGTGCTCTCTGGGGCCAGCCAGAGAGCATCTCTGTGCCCACTTTCCTCACTAATAAATGGTGGTAATCATAGCACTTACCTCATGGAGCGGGGATAAGGATGAAATGAGTGAATATGTGCGAAGCACTTAGAATAATGCCTGGCATCTCATCAACACTTAGTGTTCACTCTTATTCAGGTTAGGACAGCAGATGTCACATGCCATTCATGTGCGTGACGCTCCCACGGGCCTGGTTAGGATTCGGGGCACTTTTTGGCTGGTAGCTATGGCTCTGCTCCTGTCTCATTCTCTCAGGGAAGTGTTTCAGAATGAAAGGACAAGTGACATGATTATAGGGGTAAGTTTGGGGACTGATTTTTAAAAATTAAATTATCTACAAATTTCAGTTTCCCTAAGTAGTAACAGTAATAATGACAACTGAAATTCACTGGGCATTGACTGTATTCTGGGCTATCTACTGAGTGGTGTGACCTGAGCCCCTCTTTTGGTCTTCACAGCACCTCGTAGAGAAGGTATTATGGTCTTCCTTTGACAGAGAAGGAGCGTGAGGCTTAGAAGCCATTTGCTTAACCCAGCTGGGCAGTGGTGAAGTCCGAGTAGGAAGGAGCTGAAGCAGCTGGACTGCAGGACCCCCTTCTTATTATCCATTCTGTACCATTTTCCCATTTTATTGCTGGCAACTCATCTTTCAACTTGCAAGCTGAGATATTACAGTCAAAAAATGCTAATACGAATGACACGAAAGGAGAAAGAAACTGCAGGCTCTTGTTTGATTGCTTCCATGGGTGGGGATTGTAATTGCAGGAGGAGAGAAATGACTCCGGGGAGATGTGGACCAGATGAGCACCTGCTGGGCATCGGACCCTGTGCAACGCTGCTCACTATTCTTTCATTTAATCCACCACCACTACCACCAAAAAACCCCCCAAAAACCTACTGTGGAGGGCTACTATTACCTTCTTTTTTGCAAATAAAGACATTGAGGCTCAAATGACACTACCGAGAAACTGAGGTCAGGCCCTGAAGCCTGCACTGCTTCCACTGCACAAGGTTGTCTGAACGGTGAGCAGTGGAAGAGAACAAATTCCAAGTCTAACAGGGCACAAATTATCGAGACAGGCAGCAGGGGGCCCCATTAGCCCTGCCCAGCTTGGTTGTATTTCTGTTGGGTTTGATGGCAAAGGGCATTGCGACGCTTGATTCGGCCAGGCACCTCTGCTGTAGCTCAGGCACATCGCTCAAACACCTTCAGCATCAGCATCTCCACTTTTTAAAATAAACCTCGCTCCTTTGAAGGACAAGGTGAGATAACTTGACAGTCCTGGGAAGATGCAGTAACATTTTTTGCTTTCCATTTCAGCTGCAGGCAGAGAGGGAGAGGCCAGCACTGTCTGTGAGAGAGTCCTGTCCCTTTGGATAAGTCCAATCCTGGGGCCCCAGGTGTCACTCAGGAGTACTGCCATAATGTTTTCTCAGTTCACTCTGAGAACTTAGGCAGTAAGTGGGTCAATAGGAAACTTCCAGATAAACAGAGTATTTCAAACACATGATGGAGAAATGAGAAGCACAGCCTGGTGATCGGCATTGGTGGGGGAGACCCAGGAAAAGGCTTCTTGCCATGCTAGTTTTAAATGGCAAAAGCTGACGGAATGGACTTGGAATCTCATCTGCCTGGTTCAATTTCTGCCTCAACAACTTAGCCTTAAAATTGGGTAAAATCTCCGTGAGCCTCTGATTTCTCGGTTCTGAGATGGACATAACAACATCCACCTATAGGGTGCTGGAAATGACTGACTTAGGCACTGCTACAATTTTAATGCTTGTTTCCTCCAAAACCATGTCAGACTTAATCCCCAATGTGGCAGTATTGACAGGTGGGGCCTTTAAGAGGTGATTGGGCTATAGAGGCTCTGCCTCATTTGTGGATCAATCCATTCATGGGTTAATGGATTAGCAGGTACCGTATGGGGGGACTAGTGGCTTTATGTGTATAAGAAGAGGAGGGGACACCCAGTTAGCATTCTCAGCTCCCTGGCTATGCGATGCCCTGTACCACCTCCGGACTCTACAGAGAGTCTCCACCAGCAGGAAGGCTCTCACCAGATGACCTTGGACTTCTCACCCTCCTTACTGCAAGAAATAAATCCCTTTCTTTATAAATGACCTGGCTTTAGGTATTCGGTTATAAGCATCAGAAAATGAACTAAGCCAGGCAGCGATTGAATCAGCACAGCGTACGGCTACTATATATTGCTTGTCAGAGGGACCTGGTGCTGCTGTTTCTACTACACTGCGGTATCATCACCATTAAAAGAAGAATGAAGCCTGAAGACAGCACAGCCACGTTAGTGGAAATACTGCTTACAGAAGTTCTGATTTGGGCCTCACCCTTGGATTCCAGGATGCAGGAGACCCAGGAGTACTGGTGCCATGTCCCAGATGTTTTGTCCAGACCTCTAGCACTGGAAACAGCGCATGGTGTGAAAAGACAATTCTAATGGCCTCAGGGGAGAGTTTATGTGCCATCTCTCAGGCAGGCGGTGGAAGTCAGCAACAATGACATCAGTCATGGAAGAGCGGTGGAGATGGAGGTGGGGGTGTCCTTTCCCACACATCCTGCAAGAGGACTGGACCGTGAACGTAGGAGTTGAGGTACATATCAGGGAGGCAGGTTTGGTACATATGGCCTTAGGTAATCCATTTAGCCTCTCTTTGCCTTGACTTTCTCATCTGTAAAATGGGAGGAGAGGGTTCTAACAGTGCGCACTGCACAGCCTTCTGTGGTGGTGAAGAGACAGCACACATATGAAGGTCCTAGCAATGCTAGTTACACAGCAAGTCCTAAAAATATTAACTGTTGTTAGCTATGTTGTTCCTCTGTCAGAGGAAACAGATTCAGCCAACCAAAACTATCAGACAAATACAAAACTAAAAGGTAGCAAATCTGCTTCCAGATTTGTGATTCCACCTCCTGTCCTAGGAGTTAAAATTCTTTCAATGTTCAGTCTTATGTATCTATCCATATTGTTATTGAAACATATATTATCATAAAAGTCCCAAAAAGGTGTTTTTAAGGTGCCCGCCCACATTTTCCATCTCTGGGGAACATGAGGATTTTGCTTGGTGTTAGGGGGAATTTTAGGACTAGCTGTTAAAGTCAGTTGCCTTTCACGATCATGATTGTATGAAAAGAGCCCATCTGAACAACCAGGAATCACAGTACACAAAGCACATTCCCCAGAGCTGAAAATTATTAGTTTCTGATTCTCTAGACCCCTAAATGTTTGAAATATGATGTATAGCTGAAAACTAAGTTTAAAAGCTGATATAAGAAGAAACAAGTGTATTCTGAAAAAATGAGTTGATTTCATCAGTCTGGAAAAGCATTTCAGTTGCGAAAAGTTGGCCTTTTACAGAAAGCAAGTTTTTGCGGAAAGCCAGTTTTTGCAGTGGTGGGAAGGAAAAGCCAAAAGGCAGGTCAGCTCATGGCTTGAGATAAGTTTGCTGGCGACTGCAGGCAGCTGGAGCTTATCGGCTAGAGAGAAAGACAGGCATGGTTGTCCCTGGCTTTCAGCTGAGTGCAACAAAGTCAGTTGATCGGATTCTTTCTCCTGGGCCATCGTGGGTGGGAACTACCCCATCTCCATGTCACTGTGCCTCCCCACCCCATCCCACACCACACACAATTAAAGCAGGCACAGGATTGCCTATGGAAAGTGACATCGAGGCTGCAAAAATTCACCAGGGACCACCAGTTTCTGATCTCTGGTCAAACTCTCCAATAAGCGCTATGTCTCTTTGCCGCTGAATATCCACATTCTCAGTGGGTCAGCTTGGGTTTGCCTAAACTCTACCCTCATCAGAGAATTTTCTTATAGGAAAAATGAGCCAAAGGATGTCTATGTTGACAGGTTGCTCCCTTAGGAGGTTAAGGCAGCAGTTCCACCTGCCTCCAAAAACAGTTCAAGAACAAAGTCACCCAGGAGTGATATTGTTGGACTATTAATGCTGCTTCTAGTACTACTCAATTGCTCTATTTCCTTTTTCTTAAAATTTAAAGCAATAGGGTTCCCTAAGAAACCTCCCATTTAGGAAAAATGTGGAAAGGTAGAGGGGGGATAGAACACAAAAGGACCCACAGGAGGGACCGGGAAGGACCCTCATGAGGAACTAGCATGTGGCCTGAAGGGGCCTGGCCAGGTCTGCAAAAGACACCTTCCCTGGGTGGTGCAGCTCACACCACAGACACCTGCAACTGACCAGATGTGGCTGCCATGGCCCTTCTACCAGCAGCAGCTAATAAGGCCTTGGGTCCCTTCTGCTCCTTTGATCCCCGACTCACATTCTGCCCAACCCTACTGTAAAAATGAAGAAAAAAAATTAAAAAGGGAAAAAAGAAAAGGAAAAAGGTCTATCGGTTAGAAATGTAAAGCATCCCTGAGAGTAGCTTAAACAAATAGGAGCTCCTTTTTCGTACAATGTAGTTAAGTTTGGAAAGAGCTATCTCCTGACTCTGGTCAGTGGCTGAGGTTTTGTGATGCTCTTGGCTTTTCCAACATGCTTTGACACCTCAAGATCATAAAGTGCTGCTGTAGAAGTAGAGATCAAGTCTGTTTTTGAGGCACAAAGAAATGGAAGGGGGGCAGGGAGATACTAGGCCCTGTTGTCAGCACAGCAAAACTTTCCCCAAACCGCCAGAGCTCTGTTGATATCTCATAGACCAGTGCTAAGTGTCCTGGCTTTCCTTAGCCACAGGAAGCTGGGAAAATGGTGACAATGGAAAGAAGACTAGATATTGGACTTAACCAGTGATGTTCAGCACAAAAGGCAGTGTGGAATCTATTCTCTCATTATTATTATTATTATTATTTTGAGGCAGAGTCTTATTGTGTTGCCCTCCGTAGAGTCCCGTGGCATCATAGCTTACAGCAACGTCTAACTCTTGGGCTTAAGTGAATCTGTTGCCTCAGCCTCCCAAGTAGCCGGGACTACAGGGGAATGCCTACTACAACACCCGGCTATGTTTTTGTTGCAGTTGTCATTGTTGTTTAGCAGGCCCAGGTTGGGTTCGAACCTGCCCACCTCAGTGTATGTAGCCAGCGCCCTAACCACTGAGCAATGGGTGCCGAGCCTGGAATCTATTCTCAATAGGAGATTCCCTGGCCATATATCCCTGAGATTCAGTTAGTAGACCTGGATGCAGCCCAGAAATACTGGTCTACATAGGAATATCTGTTTTCCCAAGAAACTAAATGAGCATTAATCCGGTAGACAGTGAATAGATGAACATCGCCTTCATTAGAACATCTGATCCCCTTACCCTTCCTGGAATGAAGGAGACTGAAGTGAAATGAGCCAGCGGTGCACACACACCGTCCTGCAAGGTGACAGTATCTGGGCACTAGAGAAACAGCCTTTAGCCTTGTGTAGGAGGACACCGGCTGTAGAAACTCAATTTATGGACCTGTGAATAGATGAGAAGCTGTGGGGCAGAGGTCTTCCATTCTGTAAAAATCAGAGAAATGAGCAGGAAGGACTCATTCTGACACCCTCCGACGTGTAGAGACTCAGGTTATGAGTGAGCACACAGCCGCACCTTAGTTTCCACCTTCGGGCAGATGGCGTCTGTCCTTCCTTCTTCAAGGCTTTCCCTACAAGCCAAGTGCTGATGCTTCACTTGGTTATTTGGTGCGTTAAGCCACATCCAAATGCTCCTCTTCCTCCTCCTCCACTTCTCTGGTACAGATGGAGTTAAACTCTGGGCTGATTCCGTGCCCAGAGCATATGTTCTTCTCCTTGTCTATGCTGGTGATAGAAGCTTTGTTCCCAGTGACCCGAGATTAAGTCCACATCAAAAGCCAACTGCTCAGGGAGGTGCTGACCAAAGCCTGTGGCTCAAAGTTTAATAAAGTCTATTCTGGAAAGCAGGAGGAACCATATGTAAATGGTCTAGGAAGGACTTCAATTGCCTCTTGTTCTGGATAAAGGATTCTATTGTCTCAGAAGGGGAACCCCCATTTCCAAAGCCATTTTTTCCCCACAAGTATTGATTTTTCCACAGTAAACCATCATTTACCAGGTAGGTACACACCTACTTCATTTTCCTTCTAGATGGGTGAGGGAGGGTATTGCCATTTGCTGATTGATCCCCAGGCACTGGGAAAAACTCAGTACATTCTTTCTCTTATTAAACCCCATAGAGGCCCAGCCATTTTTTAGGTCTGCATACTGAGGTTCAGGATGGTAAAGTGATTTGAACTTCCTGTAGAGAGCAATGGCAGAGGAAAGGCTTGAACCCTTGTCTGTGTCAGCCTTTGAGACCCACACTGCCTTGGTCCTCTGTGCCTTGAAAAACAAACAGTGGATCAGGTTAAGAAAAAGATTTGAAGAGCTGTGAAGATTGCTGGCATTCCCAATGACACATCGAGTTCAGTTTGTGTTGCTGTCATTCAACTGTAAAATCTGTTAATGTCAGTTATTTTCCAATATATAAGCTAAAAATGATAAGTGCCTGTACACGAGTAAAGACGGCCGGGCTTTGTTTTGAGAAGACATTGAGAAAAAAAGACAAATTTATTAAATGGTTAGTGCAAGATTATTTTTATCATGAGGTGTTTTGGTTTGTAAAAGAATTTCCTTTAAGTAGCACTGGGCATTAGCCCCGTCTCTTCTCCATCAGTTGTTAACTTGGCACAATTAACTTAGAGCAGTGATACCATGTCCTGCGGCTTGCTGCCCGGGTCCCCTAACCCCATCCTACTGGGCTGTGATGTAATGGACCTGAAGGTGTGAGCTGGGCATCAGCAGTTCCAAAAGCTCCCTGCATGGTCCGAACGTGCAGCCAGGCTTAAGGATGACTGCTTTAGATTGATAGGAAAGGAGGAGAGGAGGGGAAGAGAGGGCCTTGTGTTAAAGGGTTAGGAAGCACAGTATCCAGATTGCCAGTGATTGCTGATTTGAAAACTGAAAATTCTATATTTTGTGAAACCCGCTCAGTCCTTGGCAAACTAGGATGGTTGATCACCTTAATACCCTGGCAGGTGTTAGGTAAAGAGAAACCTTTTTTTTTTTTTTTTTTTAAGACAGAGTCTTACTCTGTCACCCTGGATAGAGTGCTATAGTTATAGTTCATAGCAACGTCAAATTCATGGGCTCAAGTGATTCTCTAGCCTCAGCATCCTGAGTAGCTGGGACTGTGCACCTGCCACACCCCCTAGCTTGTTTTTCTATATTTAGTAGATATGGGGATCTTGCTCTTGCTCAGGCTGGTCTCAAACTCCTGTGCTCAGGAAATCCACCCTCCTGGGCCTCCCAGCGTGCTAGAATTAGAGGTGTGAGCCACCGCACCTGGCCAGAAAAGCCTCTTTAATGACAACCTTTGCCTGTGGGCAGTGGAACTCTTTGCGAAACATTTCTTTATATGACACTTTAAAACCGTGTGTTTCTTACATGGAAATAAACAATCCCATTCCATTTGAATTCTAGCAACACAAATGTGCACATCTGCTTCCGTGATCTAGGGTCCCTTTGCTTTGCGCTTTGGTGTAGGGCGTACTTGTCCTAAAGAGAAGCCTCCTTGATTCAAGCACTAATCTGGAGCTGTGGATTTCTACTATGTCACTGTTATTTGAAAAAAGACTTGGCTGGTAACATTATCTTTCCCTTTTCCTTTTAAATAATTCGCAACACCTGAAGATTATCACTTTGAAGTGTGCTGTGATTCCAATTCCAGTTAACTTATAAGGGACTTGAGATAAAACCAAATTTATTCAAATACCCTATCCCTTCCGAGCATCCCAACTAGATTGCATGGAATCTCATTTGATGCTGACTTCCCACAGGCTCCTGAATCCAGCCGTGGAAAGAGGGAAGCCGTCATTCCTGCTCACCAAGCATGTCTGACAGCTTTAGCAGTAAACACCAGGGAGTCTGGCCTCTGCTCGGACATGTCTCAGGTGTTGAATCAATCAGACTACAGGTTTCTGGTGGGCCCTGCCTGCCAAGACTGGGCTGGTATCCTGAAAGCCTGAACGTTGGCAAGTGACCTGCAGTCATAGACCAGAATGTTCTCTTTGGTCATCAACATGATGCCCTGTGAAAAATTCCACATTTGGAAACACATGACGTGGGAATTCCAGGGTGCCCTCTGGTGAGACGTCCCATGAAGTGAGGGCTCCTCTGTGCCACCATGTGAGGGCCAGCACGGACATGACTGCCTTTCATCCTCACCATCAACGTGAGAGGCAGATAGTTGTGGTAGATAGTGTGGAAGCTTGATGAGAATAAGTGGGTTACACAGCTGGTAAGTTACAGAGATGAGACATGATGGGGTCCGATTTGTCCATCACCAGGGCTACTACTATAGACTTCAGGAGCATGTACCCTGAAAAGGGCAGAGAGAAGATACTGGAAACATGGCACCTAAAACAAATAACATTGATCCTCTGGTCCATATAGCAATTAAAAAAACGAACGAATAGCAGTGAGATAGAAAAGAAGTTTAAAATTTCAAGAGCAAGGCATAATGATTAAATACCTGGACTTGGAACCAAATTGCTTGCTTCTACATTTTGGTTTCACTTGTCTGCAACATAGGTTTCCATGGATTAATATAATTAGAACAGTATTAAACTCAGTAAGGATACACGGTCATTTTGTTGTTCTTATTTTTATTGTCTTTATTCTTCCTATTTTTATCATTATGGCTTTCTTAAGTGTCTTCATTGAGGACATACGTTGAGCTCCATGGGCCATGGCAAAACCAGGATGAAGAGGATTCTGGAAACAGACAACCCAGAGCCGTGTCCACCACGTTTTCTATCAGAGCATGGCGTACTTGTTTCCTTAAAGATCTCTAAGCTCCAAACTCTGCTGATCCTCATTCGAGATATGTTGAAGCCAGGGTTGTATACAATGCTCACAGTTGATACTGAATAATTTATAGCTGAAAAACATTTTTTATCCGATTCTTGAGTCTAGGTTTATATATATTCAGCAAAACTAGCTCAGATTATGAAGTAACATGCTGGTTGTAGACAGGCAACCTCAAGACATTGTCTGTTTCTCCTGTTTCAGGAATCCCTTCGTCCGTCTTCTGGTATTTGAATACCTCCAATTCTGGAGTACTGACTATCTCAAGTTGAAGTTCTGTGTTATTCTCCACTAGCTCTAAGAGTTACAGATTCTTTTTCTGGGTTAATCCGAAATCTGCCTCCCTCTAATACCATCTATAAATTGACCCTAGTCCTGCTTCCTGGGCAACATGGAGCACCACCCCACCCTCTCCCACAAGAGGGAGATATCACCTAAGTGCATCATTTAGGTATTTGGCAATGTATTCCTTTTCGGAATGTTTTTTCTGGGTGAAAATGCTCCAATGTTGGAAGACATGTCTTAGTGTTATGCTGGAAACAATGCACTTACTGTGTGAACTGTTCTTCTGGACACAATTAGTCAGCATTGCTTAACAGTTTTGTGCAAACATGTTCTAATGGGCATAAGTCTAAGATTGGTCATTTCAGCCCAAGGCCAGACTGGCCAGGTTTCAGGCTCATAATTGAATCACTTGTTTATAATCACCTTTATCATCTGGCTTGTTTGTTTTTTTTCCTATATATGGAGTGTTTTACTTATCCTAATATCTTTGACTATTCCCATTTTCAGTGTGGAATTTTTATTTCCAGTCTAATGTCCTTGTTTGAAACCTAGAAATAGAAAAGGTACTCTGAGCAGGAATCTTTAAGGCCACTGATTTCCAGAGCTGAAATTAGTTATGAGAGGATATTTGCTGTGGTTTTCAAAAGGGGTTTACCCTACATTCACACTAATAATCACTTTCCTGTCTATAGTTACTTCCCTTCTTCAATGAAGTTCAAAGTGCTTTATAGTTACAGCTTTATAACTTAATTAGATCATTTTTATTATTTTGCTAAGTATGAGTGATGTACTATATTATTACTCCCACTTTATAGAGAGAGAAATGCTGGGAAGCCCTGAAGCATGGGAAAGAAGGAGAAGTTGGGAGTCTGGACCTATGTCCTAGTTCAGGCTACTCTTCATCTTGGCAGTGCCCTTCTCCCATGTCCTGCCATTTCACCCTCTCTTCAAGTCCACTTCATGGCCCCCCACTTTATGGAGAATTTTTCTTGCCAACACTTGTTGCATGCCATATGTCTCTTGATTTAGTTCAGCTCTTTGTTTCCCAGGAAGGTGTTTTGGACATTTTGATTCATATCGATTTTTTGTTTATATTCTATCTGGCAAATATAGAATAGAAGTTCCTTAAGCAAAGGGGCTACATAATTTATTTCTTGTGTAGCTCAACTAGCTCTTGCATCAGGGTGGGAGGCATACATAGTGTGTACTCAACAAAGTTTTCTTACATCTCTTCCTGTGATATAGATGACGGTATGTCACACAGGAACAATTGATTATTCATGCCTAGAACGTGGGCCTGGAAGGGAAGTGACTCAGCCAATCAGCACAATAATTGAATATCCACCATACGTGGGACATTGTGTTGTGCGGTGATGAGGGTGCAAAGAAAGACAGAATTCTGCCTCTCTGCCTTCGGGTATTTCCAGTCCCATTGGCTTCATCTATTTGGGCTGCTATAATAAAACACCATGACCCAGGTGGCTTACAAACAACAAATTTATTATTCACCCTTCTGAAAGCTAGGAAGTCCAAGATCAAGGCACCAACAGGTTCCGTGTCTGGTGAAGGCCTGTTCCTCATAGACAGCATCTTCCTGCTATATCTTCACATGGTGAGAGAACAATTAAGCTCCTTTGGGCCTATAAATGGCCATATAAGGTGAGGGCATTAATCCCACTCATGAGGGCTCCACCCTCATGACCATATCACCTCCCAAAGCTCCACCTATTATTACTATTGTATTGGGAATTGGCTTCCCAATACAATAGTATTGGGGGGTGGGGGAATGAAATAAGCATTCAGAACATAATCCCCATTGAAGGGTAAGTTCCATATGGGGGAGTGGGAGATGGCAGAGGATTTGCAGCATG
Source organism: Perodicticus potto (assembly GCA_963574655.1). NCBI lineage: Eukaryota > Metazoa > Chordata > Mammalia > Primates > Lorisidae > Perodicticus > Perodicticus potto. The sequence goes on along the minus strand of CAUYRH010099828.1, from coordinate 6,084 downwards.
ACTGTGGAGATTTGAATCCCTACTCTGCCACTTATGTGTGGCCTAGAGCAGATTGTTTCAACTTTTTGAGCCCATGGATTTTCTTTTCTGAAAGGGGCATCATAATAGTGTAGGGATGACAAGTGAGATAATGTGTATAAAAGCATTTCACACAGGAGCCTCATACAGACTTGAGAAATAATAAATACCTATTTTAACATTATTATTAAATGGCTGGTAATTCTAGGTGAAGTAAAAAATGGCACAGCAAGGAGGTGTGTGGGAGTTCAAAAGCATGACTGTTGAGCCCCGTGAGGAAGGAGAAACTTTGAAATATAGTGAGAATTTGGGTTTTGAGCAGTAGGAAGGGGAGGAAGTGTTGGGAGATATATGAGCCAAGCTTAGGAAAAGAGGATGGGCCGCCATGGAGGTTCTCATGGAGAAATGATAAGAAAAATGAAAGCAATGCTACTGCCAATGATAGTGAATGACAGTGGTAAGTTCTTTCCTTTAATCACATGATGAGGCAGGAATTATCATTTTAAAGAGCAGGATGCTAAAGTTTTGAGACTAGCTGCAAAGTTCAGTTAGAAACAACTACAGATGCCTCGGTTGGTGATGGTAAGGACGGGTCCCCTCCTATGCTGTGGTGGACAATAAATTGGCACAGGCTTTTTGGAGAGCATTTTGACAGTATTAATTACAATTGTTAATTTTACTTCAAGGTATTGATTCTGGGGAAACACTCGTGTATGTAATCAAAGAGGCATGAAGATGGGTATTTCCTGAGCATCCGAAACAGTGGGGTGTAACTCGCATGTCTGCTAATGACAGAGTACTTAAGTACTCTCAGTACTTGCGTGTCCACATTGCCTTATGTTACTCAGCACTTCAATGTAACGAGGCAAATCTGGAGGACTGACACGAAACACACTCCACAATGAGCTGTTTGGTGAAAAGAAAAAATTACAGATCATAAGATGATTATAAAGCCGTGAACTTTTAAAATCCCCTACATGAGGATAGTTATCTTTGTACACGTGGTATGCGTACTAATGCACCAAAAAACATCTGGAAGGAGACAACCAAACTTTGCACAGTTGTTATCTCAGGGGAGGGAGGGACTTATGGATGGGCGGGGAGTGCAGAAGGAGGATTTGCATTTTGGTCTAAATACTTTTGTAACGTTTACAAAGACAATCGTGGTGGTGATTTCACAAATGTATACATGGATCAGAACATTCAGATTATACGCTTTAAATGTATTCGAAAAAAGAAAATTATTCAGCTACTACTCAAATCCAGCAACTAAAATTTTTAAAGAATGCCATATCAATAGTGTAAAACACTACGTGGTCATGAAATATGTTAAAATATGTCGTAAGACATTTTTCGGTTTGGGAAAGTTTTCCTATTAAGAGGGAAAAAAACACCAAGTTTCAGAGCAGTATAAACAATATATATATCGCTTTATAAAAATTATCACATACATAGCACAAATACACGTACACATATAGAGAAAAACACATATCAAATGGTGGTGATATGAGGGTTTTTCATTTTCCTCTTTATATTTGCAGCGGTTAGCTTTTGCCACAATAATGCTGTGTAACAAACCACTCCAACACCTAATGCCTCAAAACAAGTCATTTTTTTCTCACTCATAATCATGTGCCATGGGTCACCCTGTCTACTCTGTAGGCAGCTCAGCCAGGCACCTGCAGACTGCAGGCAAGGTCCAGACCGACTCTGCGTATCCTGTCTCCCGCGGACCAGGGGGCTATCCGGGGCATGCTCTTCCTGTGGTGATGACACAAGTGCAAGGGGGTAAGTGGGAACCCGTCCTCTCTCTTAAGGTTCGGATTTGAAGTTGGCACGCTGTCATTTCTGTGCACATGGCCAAGCCTAAACCAGGGAGGAGGGAGATAGACTTCACCTCTAGGGAAGGGCCGGCAAAGTCATATGGCAAAAGGTATGGATATAGGAGGTGGTGAAGTTTGGGAACTGTACTCAATCTAGCACAACTAAAATGTGCTTCCTAACTTACTGCACTATGAATATATATTACTTTTGAAATAAAAAAGTATTATTATTTAATGTGTGTTTCCTCAGAAAGATCAGTAAAAGAACAAAGAGTTGGGAGCTAAGGTGCTTTGCTTCATACTCTGGTTTGGCTCAAAAGTGTACTTCTGGCTTTTAGATTTCCCCTACTCTCAAACTGCCCATCAAGTCTTCCACCAGTGTCCATAGGACACTTGTGAGAAGAACTTGTCTTCTGATTTGGGGAATCTTGCATGCCTCGTATTCTCTTACCAAACTCCCCTTGAGTGCGGAGAGTTCATGTACCTTGGGGGAATGACTTGCAATGCCACGTAATTTTCCAAGGAATATAAAACTATAAGCAAGAATGGCTGTCAGTCACTATTCTAAAAAGGGCAGAAACCAAAGGCAGGCATTACCAGAAGCCTTTTCATACTGTTTTTCAAATCACAAGTGAAACAATCAAGTCCACCCCAAACCTTCAGGGTGCAGATAGCAAGTAACACGGCAGCCAATTCATCATTATCTCAAGGCACACAGCAGGGACAAGAAGTTATCTCCCGGTCTTTCTTCTGACTTTTTTCCATGTCTTGTGGCACCCAGAGCACCCAGTCATAGTAATGACAGATGATTTTCATGCTGCACACCTTGCTGTGGCTGTGTACCCTGCCCACAAAGGAGGATGACACTTTGGGAGAGTGTGTTTGGGCCTGAGATCACTCTCTTCTCACCCCTAAACCCCCTTTGTCTTCCTCAGGCTAAACTTCTTTGTAAATACTGTGGTTCAGTTCTCCTGAGAGGAGCCAATAGACCTTTCCAGATATGCAGTAAATCTTCCACCAGTGTATTTTAAAGCCCTTAGAGGAAAGACAATTAACCCTGTCTCTGGGGGTTTGTGCATATGTGAGTCAGAAAATTTTTCTTGATCCAATTACTTATAAACTTTTTAACCTTTGTCCTGGTATTAGTCATGCCTTGGTCAAACTATCTTTCAATTGCTTTAATTTTTCCTCATGAATCATTCCATTCCTTTTTCCTGTTCACTCTAATCTATTATTCTCTTTCTTGTTTCCCAGGTGCCCAGAGTGGGGGTCAGAATCGCCCTGTTCTGCCCCTGGTTTCTGTCTGGGTCTCACGTAGTTTAGTCTAACTTAGATGTGGAACTAAAGCTTCAGGGGCAGAAGACTTCCTCCTGCTACTTTAGACACATTCTATTAACTCCAAATAGACAACACTTCCATTCTGAATGGTCAAACAGCAAAGAAAATATCCTTCGGGGTTTTCCAAACAGAAGCTTCACTGATATTTGGGGAACTTATCTGCCTGCGGTGGGCTGGAGCTGGGGGAACTCTGCACCCTGGTGAGTGGGTGACAGACAGCATGTGACAAAGGTCCCACATTGTTCAGTTTCTCTCCCATGGTCTGTCCACTGGTGATTTAATCTTGTGTTTCACGAAGGTTTACATCTTATTAACTGCATGTCTTAAAATACATACCTTAAAATCTTTATGAGAGTGTACACTTTTAGAGAATGTGCTTGAGACAGAAATCAGCTGCTCCCCTTTACTCCTATCTCCTTTCTGCCTCCCAGAAGCTTCTTTCTAAGCTTCTGGTTCAGTTTCCTGACAGGAGGTCCTAAGCCCTTTCGAGTGTGCAAGCGGCACCTACCCCAACTTCCCACCATCCTTTGCAGCTGTATAAGCCACACCTTGTGTGTGCTTCCCTGAGGCAAGGAAGAGGCCCTCAAATGCAATGTCTCCATCTGTGATCCTGCTCAGATCTGAGTAAGGATCCCTTTCAGAGTGGTTCAAGGACCGTCAAACAGAGCAAGACCAGGAACCACTAAAATGACCCTGATGCTAGTCTGACAAGGCGCTATCAGGGGACTTTCCAAAGCGGGCAGTAATTACAATAATGAATGAGCCATACCTGATCCAGTGTGTCTTAATAAGACAAAGAGTTAAAATGCTTTCGGGAATCTTAAAAAAGCATTGAGAAGTAAGGTCTAGGAGAAACAGTATTTCAGCAGGTACTTTTACACTCTGAAATGGGTCACCTAGAGAAAGTCCTTTGAGGCTCTACTATTGGCAGATGACATTTTGGAGGATTAAACGTCTTTCTCATGATAGCCGATGCCAATGAAATGAGCTTGGAAAGTTATTTAATTGTTCATAAAGTTAGGGAAAATTTCCACCATGAGGAAATTCCAAAAACTTGTTCTGAGTATTTGAAAAGGAAGCATGTTTTAAAACAAACAAATAGTAATTCACTAAGCTGGGCCCCCTTCCTGGGCAGGGATTATGGAAGTAGATATAACACCCAGTCTGGTGAGGGGACCGTATGGGGTGTCACCGAGATAGCATAACCAAAATGCTGGTCAAATTGAGATTTCAGGGGGACGATAAATAGGTTTGCTGTATCTCTGAAGAATTTGGGGCCTAGAGATAAATGGGGAGCGGGGGAATGTGTGCTGGTCCCTCCCCGAGTTCTAGATGAAGAGATCCCTAGGGGAACAATAGATGATTATTTCTGAGGTCTCATCTTTGGTTCTGCAGTAATGTTCATCACCTGTTTCAGGTTGGTTTCAGGCAAGGAAAGACTTGTAGGGGTAATAGTGCAGGGTCTCGGAAAGTGTGTTCTGAAGAATGCACGTTCTGTAGAAGGCCCCTGAATGTAATAGACATTCTGTGATCGTATGAACTTGGCAGCACCACGTTAAACAAGGTCAGAAGCGTTCCTTGCTGCACGTCTTCTCTGAGACTTCCGAACGTGGAGTCTCGTTTTGAGTCTCCACGTGGCAGTGAGGCTGAGTGGGGCTTCGATGGATAGGGTACAGCACATGTGCTGTTCACCGTTGATCTCTCCATGAAATCTTCCTCTCCCCTTTCCTGGAGAACCTTTTAGAACGCCATGTTCAATGAATAGCATGGCCCAAGGTTTTAAGATGAAAAAGCCGAGGACTGGGATTCGTTTGTCAGTGTTCCAGTTTTGCCGCTTAATTTGGCGGCATTTATTTGACCTCTGTGGGCCTCAGTTTTCTCATCTGCAATAAGAGTTGGCCCAAATGATTCTAGAATACTGGGATTCTTGAGCAACTGCTTCCTTGCGTTCATCTCCTTCTATCTCAAACTGTGTTCTGGGGATTCCTTTTAGGGAGTCAAGCCAACACCAGTGCACGACCTGCCCAAGATGAACAAATAATAACCCACTCTCATTCCTGTGGCTCACCTCTGTGTTGATAGTAAGAACCAAGTGGTTTTATTTTTAACCATCACACCACTAGCCAAACCCTCCTGGAAAGAACAGTGTATACCATTGAATACTCTCCTGACAGATTGCCATCAAAGAACTTGAATCACACTTTGAATTTCAAGTCCACGGAAAAACTCATCATATTTCCTACCAGTGTCCCTGTGAAGGGAGACTCAATCATATTCCCTGGGGCCATTTGTTGGGAGGATAAAGAAACTCTTCTAAAGCAAATAGGACTTGGTGAAATAGCTGTCTGTTGGAGAGTTGCGTGGTCTTTGCCATCCTACAGGGAAAAAAAATCACGACAAGCATGACAGAGTTGGACTAAGTCCAAGGCAAAATGAAGACAAAATGTCCTGAGCTTCTCATTCATTTATTCATTTATTTATTCAAGTCTTTATTGAGCACAAAATAGGCCCCAGGGGTCTAGCATCTCCATCCTCCTGAACATCCCCACCTTCCTCCTCTTCCTCATCACAGAAAGGGTTCCTTTGAATGCATTCTTAAAAGAAATGGTGTCTGTCCATTCATGAGTGGATAAACAAAATGTGGAGTATTACTCAGCATTAAAAAGGAACTAATTAACATCTTTTGTGGCAATGTGGGTGGAACTGGAATCCATTATTCTAAGAAAGTAGCTCAAGAATGGAAAAACTAACACCACATGTACTTTCTAATAATTTGAAACTAATCAATGGACACACATGGGCATGGAGAAGTAAAAGTCACTGAAAATCAAGAAGGAGCAGAAGGGGAGGGGTAAAAACCTTCTTAACAGGCACAATGAACAATATTTGAGTGATGGGCACACTT